>MU134385.1:274286-289561 GCA_015039355.1 Ramaria rubella | reverse complement strand
AATACTATAGATGCATAGGCTATGTCTATGCTACAAATGTATTGTAAGTGGAACCCCATTTCATGTGGTTCTACACTTCTCTATTATCTCTTCTTTCTATCTATTCTTCCCCACTTCTCCCTTCCCCCCATTATCTCCCTTGCCCCTATCTTTTCGTTCAAGTTCGCTTACTTAAGCGCCCGGTTACGTAATGGGATTGGAATCCAATCCCATTACATAACTTGGCATCCATTCTCACTCACATAAGCACTTGTGTTACATAATGGGATTGGATTCCAATCCTGTTATGTAAACACAGTGCATTCATTCTTCATTTTTATTTGCATAAGTGCCCGGTTACGTAATGGGAATGGATTCCAACCCTGTTACATAATCACAGTACGTTCCAGCGCTTATTTGTGTACTCCTTTAGGTAGTTATCTTGGCAGTGGGAACCTTAGGCTTTTCTCTTTAGATTCCCATCTGCCAGGTGTGTATCCTTGTATGTAGTCTTCTGTGAGCTTATATATCTTCAGATTCCCATCTGCCAGTGTTCAGTGTGATATTCCACTTCCCCTGGAGGTTGCCCTTATATGTATACATACGTGTCCACAACTGTAATAGCTGTAGCATGGGAATAACCTTAGGTTAACCACCACTTATTTGTAACCTCCACACACTGCTTGAATAGAACCGATTTGGAATGGTTCTGTCTGAGCAAGTGTGGTAACCACACTTAAGTGTAAAATCCTTACACTTTTTTTGAACCCCAAGAACTAGCCTAGGCTAGATCTAAAAAGAGAGTGCATAGGCAAACCATATGGTTTGCTAGATAAAGAAGCAAGGAGTGCTTCTTGGAATGTCTGTGAGACTCCAGGTTAGAACCAGGAGTCAGACGAGTCGCCTGTTGAGCGAAGTTGACATGAACGAGATCGCAGATGGTGATCTGAATGATGCTTCAAAAGAAGCATTAGTGATGTCAATGTCCAGCATACCTGGGACACAACCAGGCAGCACCAATTGGAACTAATCAGCTGGTTCTGATAGAATAGAGATGGAGGGTTTAAAACCCTCCACATTGTTGTGCACTAGTGTGTGACAAGCATGGGACCAAGGCCCCATGCAGGAAGGAGAAACATCCAGACCTGCGAGTATGACACCCGCATGAGACATTAGACAAGGAACACCTGGAGTACAACCCAGGCAGCAGAGTGACGCAAGCCACTCTAGTAAGATGATAGAGAATTGGCACATAAGCCCCAAAAGACAAGCCTCAGAACAAGGCTATTCAACAGAGGAAGAGTCCCTCGAAAATGTACTCATGCAGGAAATCCTGCAAGAGACGGATGATACCCATCAACAAATATCGTTCACTCACGAACAGAGCGAACAAGCAGCTAAAGCTGCAAAAGCAGCCACTATGGCTACTGAAATGCTAGTCAGATGTGATGAACACCTGAGAAGGTTCATAGAAGAACTAGGTGCAAAGCAACGCACATGAATGAAAGGGAAAAAAGCCCTATGTGGAAACAATCCCAATAGGGATTGTACAGATGAAGAGGGCGACCCATGACCACAAAGAGGAATGGATCCCCCTGAAGGAATACCTAGAGCTCGGAAACAAACTCAGGTGGAGGACGATCATTCTGATCAGGGAGTGATGTGTAAAGCGCCACGAGACAGAGTGAGGGATAGACAATCCCTTTTTGAAATTGGCACTGGACAGATTCAATCAGATGATGAAATCACCGAAATTAGCATTGCAGAAATGCAAGACATGCTTGCAGAGCAAGCAGTTGCCGCACAATATCCTCAGGTTGATGGACCTGAAACGGATGAAGCAGTACATGCCACTCGGATAGCACGTAACAAATACAGCTCATATGAATGAGTCTCAAATGCCAAGTTAGCTGGCGATACACGTGCGATTCTGACAGTTACTAGAGGGATGCATCAGGCTCCATCTAGACCTGACATAAATGCTCCTTAATGAGCCCTGAGTATATGGGGCATACCAGAGAGGTACCAATTGGTACCACTCACGGAAGTTAGTCAACAGCCGACTAACTTTAATGACTGTCCCGACCATACAGATGGGATAGCAATGATGGTGTGCAACACACTCCATGAGAATAGACACATGAGTGCCGAGAAATCTGTCTTTGCAAAGGCAGGAATAAAATTACCTCACCCCGAGCCTTATGGGGGAAGTGCTGATCTCGAAGAGTTCAAGACTTTCATCGCAGGAACACTGCGATGGTTAAGCATGAATAATCTGCTTGGACCATCTGAGACTAAAGCTCAGATAGGATACATAGGCACTTGCCTTAAAGACGAGGTGTCTGAGTGGTTCACTTGGACAGTAGAAAGATGGGATCGAGAGATCCAAGATTGGACCCTTGAGTCCATAGTTGCTGCTTTGCAGCAGTGATTCCTACACACGTTGACGCACAGACAAGCGTCAAACAAATTTGCCTCCTTAGAGCAAGGAAGTCGTACTGTGGATGAAATCCTCAGTGATATTCTGAAATACTCAGCATGCATGATAATGCCACTGGATAAGTATTCCATGAATAAGCGATTCTTAGCGCAGCTAAGAACATCTTTGAGGATAGAGGTCCTCAAATGGGGGTACACCCCAGACACTCACTCCTTAGAGGAGTTGTCACATGAGGCTTGAGTAATTGAGTCAGCATCCTGTTATGACTATGGTACATGAGTGAGTACTACTGCAGCTAGCGGTAGTATGATGATGAAGAAGACTCAGGCTGTGACAAAGCCTGAACAGGCTGCAAAGTCCCAGCCTAGTACAAATAGAGTGTAGCCAGGTAAACCGGCATACAAGCCACGAGCCGCACCTGTGGTACCAGTAGCCAGTGCTGGAATTTGAGCAGTGGTGAATAACACCACGAGACAGGGTGCGGCTGGAATAGGGAGAGTGCGTACATCAGACATATGCTGCTATGAATGTGGCCAAACAGGCCACATAAAGCCTAATTATCCCAAATTACGGGACAAGCCGTGCATTGCAGGTGCACAAATAGAAGAAGAGACGCTGTAGGACAAGAAAACTTGGAGCCACCAGATGGCCCAAATCACTTGGAAGAGGAGGATGTACCTCCTGACAAAGAGTACCCCAACCAAATGGTCAGAGACTGGCAAACGGAACCAACAGAGAAGTTCCGATGGTCAGATGACGAGTCTGATGAAAATCGGACTGAGTATTGTGCCAGTGCGATACATGCTGCAGGGTCCTGCAACAGACGCAGCATAGATGCTGCGCAAACACAAAATGAAAGTGTAAACTCTCATAATCGACCTGTCCGACTAGCTGCAGGCGGTATAAAAGATAAAACTGCCGAGCCAGTCTACGACCATAGGGCTTGGCACAAAGATCAGACACGGCCTAAATGACCACATGAAGAAAACCAGACTATCTCTGGTTATTTTGAGGTTGGAGGCACACAAGCCCACTTTATGTTAGACAGTGGGTGTGAAGGCGTGATGATATCACCCGATTTCACACATGCCACCAAGATGAAGATGTTCAAACTCAAATGCCCCATAGGCTTACAGCTATCCTGTGTCAGTAGTAAATCTACCATAAACTATGGCGTCAGAGACAGCATAAGATTTGGATTGAAAACTGTTGAGGAATACTTCGATGTAGCTGACATCAATTATTACAATGTTATACTGGGAACTCCCTTCCTGAGAAGGATGGGATTAGTCCTGGACTTTAATGGTCCAAGACAAATAGTAATGGGGAATGAGAAAATTCCCAATGGAGTAAACACATTTGGTAATGAATGCAAAGCGGAAGCTGAAAGGCCTCCTCGTAAGCCATGGATAACTGCTGCTATAATGAATAAAACTCGCAATTGAAGCAAGAAGGGTGAGCCACCAATGAGTGACTCACCCATAGGTTTGCCGTATTCATGGCAAGAGGGGGAGGGAGTAGAAGAACCCAAGGATGCGCAGGCACATACTAAGGGGCACATGCACCACTTAATGGCTGCTAAAGCTAAACAGGAGATTTTAACCCCTGCTGATTTTCCAAAACTGTGAGAGCATTGGAAAATAGAGTTCGCCGATATGTTCAGCAAAATACCTCTACGGTTGCGACCGTGGAGAGAGATAAATCATGAGATAAATCTCATACACGATCACAAGCGAATAAATTATCGCTTGCCTAAGTGCCCAGCTGCACTTAAAGAAGAACTTGTTCAGAAAATTGAACGATACACTACCACAGGGTGGTGGGAAAGGGCATCCACTAAACAAGTGATACCCATGCTAAGCATCCCAAAGAAAAGTGGGAAACTTAGAACTGTGTTTGATTTTTGTTTGCAAAATGATAACACAGAGAAGGATGTCATGCCCTTCCCTGACCAGGACACAATACGGCACAATGTAGCGTGTGCGAAATACATATCCAAGCTGGATATGTCAGAAGTGTATGAGAAAATACATGTAAAAGACACGCTAACACCCTTCCCTGACCAGGACAAAATATGGCATGATGTAGTGCATGCCAAATACAGATCCAAGCTGGATGTGTGAGCAGATACACATAAAAGACATGGACATCTGGAAGATGGCCTTTGCAACAACATTTGGCACATTCGTGAGCCGAGTAATGATGATAGGGGACTGTAACACCCCCTCAACATTTCAACATCTAATGACATTTATCTTTCACGACTTTATAGGTTGTTTCATCCATGCATATCTGGACGATATATTCATATTCTCGAATTCAATCGAGGAACATGAGCAACACCTAAGAAAGATGTTTGAGAAACTGAGGGAGGTACAGTTGTACCTCTCACCATCCAAGTCAGACCTCTACTTCAAAAGAGTAGACTGTCTTGGCCATATAATTGACGATAAAGGCATACACGCCAATGCTGACAAAATGGCCAAGATACGCAAGTGGCGACGCCCTCGGTCATATGTTGAAATACAATGTTTTCTAGGACTGGTGCAATACTTAGCACCATATATGCCGCATGTAACAGCATATACAACACCCCTTTCAGGCTGTGCCCAGAAGAACAGGACATTCGTCTGGATGCCCTTACTAGATAAATGCTTTGAATGGATCAAAGCATTAGCTTGCAAGGCTCCGATATTGAAGCCTATAGACATAAATAACCCAGAGACAATCTGGGTTATATGTGACGGCTCCAAGACTGGAGTCGGCGTGGTATACGGACGAGGTCTCAACTGGGAAACCTGTAGACCCGCTGGCTTCTTGTCTAAGAAGTTTACATCGGCGCAGCATAGCTACCAAACACATGAGCACAAAACAATAGCAGTGCTTGAAGCTCTCATGAAATGGGAGGATAAACTACTAGTCCTAGTCACAGACCATAAAGGTCTTGAATACTTCAAGACCCAGCTGCATTTGTCACCAAGAGAAGTGCATTGGTGGGAGTTTCTCTCCTGATTTACGTATACTCCACGTGGATGGAGTAAAGAATAAAGTAGCAGATTGCTTATCCTGCTACTTTGAATTCGATGTGCCAGAAGATGCACATCCAGAACATGTATATGTCCAGGCGGATGCCAGACTAGACCCAGATGGGGAATTATTACCTGTCAAATGTTTTGTTGAAATACAAGCAGCTGCTGCATGCAAGTCTGCTTGAATACAACAACAGCAGGAGGATAGAATCCTCAAAGCCAACAAACTTAATGAGGAAGTTGAACTTCCTCAAACTTCACCCAGAATACTGGATGAAAATGACATCGAAGATGTCATTGCCCTGGAATCTGGTCCAGAGGGAAAATCACTATGCGAACACATAGAGAATGAGATTGACTTAGCTGTGCTTGTTTGCAATGGCTATGAAAAAGATGTGACCTTTAGAAAGGTCTTAGCAAATCCTGAAGCACATACTCACTTTAGGATTAAAGATGGTCTAATTTGGACCAAGAATAGGTCCAAAAGACATGTGGTATGCTTACCACGTGAAGCCTTCCTGAGGGGGAGGAGACTAGTCGAGGTCATAATAGACCACGCTCACCAAGCCATTGGCCACTTTAGCCAATTTAAAATGGCTAATTATGTTGGCCGTTACTACTGGTGGCCAACAATGACAAAGGATATACAATCCTTTTGTGACACATGTGGACCTTGTCAGCAGAACAAGGTCAGTAACCAGCAGCCCTCTGGGCTGCTGCATGCATTACCAGTGCCTGAAAGGCCCTGGCAATCTATAGGAATGGACTTTATGGGCCCACTCCCGAAGTCGAAGGAATTCGACTATCTGCTTGTGATAATTGACAGACTCATGTCGCAGGTACATTTGACACCTATGACAGTTAAAGTTATTGCATGGCAGGTCGCATGGTTATACCTACGAGAAGTTGTACAACTTCACGGGACAGCAGAATCGATCGTATCAGATCGAGACTCAAAGTTCACTTCCATATTTTGGAAGGAATTACAATGACTAATGGGGACGAAGCTCCTCATGTCTACATCTTTCCATCTTGCAATGGACAGAGCAACAGACTGAGCAAATCGTTCTATAGGTTAGATACTGCGATCAGTAGTTCACAATGACCAAAAGGATTGGGCAGAAAAATGCGCAATGGTCGAATTCACATTGAACAGTAGCGTCAATGCATCTATGGGATTTGCACCATTCAAATTGAACAGTGGATATCTGCCCAGAATTGGACAGACTTTAGAAGTTAACACCACTTATGGAGGTGTTAAGCAATTTGCACAGCAAGTACTGTGGAACCTAATGGAAGCACATGATGCTATCATTGAAAGTTGTGTGTTGCAGACACACTACGCTAACCAAAAGCGAAGAACAGGCAGCATATATGCACCTGGAGACTTAGTTTATTTATCGACTAAGAACTTATCCTTGCTCAAAGGGAGGGCAAGGAAGCTTATGCCCAAGTTCATTGGGCCATACAAAGTAATAGACGTACATAATGAGACGTCTAACATAAAGCTCGAGTTACCACCCAAGCTTAGTACATGTAGGATTACTCCTATGTTTCATACGGCATTGATACAGCCATATACAGCAAACAATGACGAGTTGTTCCCCAAGCAAGACACAAAGTCATTATATGACTTCAGACAAACCGACGAGCAAGAATGGTTCGTCGATGAAATACTCCCCCATAGATGGACAAATGATAAAGAAATAGAGTTCCAAGTTCGTTGGACTCCGGGAGACGTAATGTGGGAGCCCCTTGCTAAATCCAAGGAGCTAGAAGCTCTAGATGAATATCTAGAGCTGCAAGGTGTAAAATGACCTTGTGAGTTACCCAGACGTGTTTAGCGCATCTGGTCATGTGACTCAATTTGAGTCCTGCCTGTGGCCAAAAAAGAGTAACACTGTGGGTGCTACTTTTCCTTCACCATCCCACTACCACAGTGGGACATGAGTAACTCAAATCCCAACACTCACATGAGCGACACGCATAACGAGCCTGCTGAAAAGCAGGCTAGTGTACCATTATCGGGCACCACTCGAGTACTTGCCAAATATTGGCACAAAACCAAGTGGCAGATTCATAGTCTGCCACACACCGTCATTTTGTTGCATAAACACGACTGTGGGCCATGCGAGGCCCACGTAACACACGTACTCGCCACCATGCAGGCCGGCGAGATGAACATCAGTAAAGATGAAGTGCGGGATGCCATTTACAAGGCATACCCCCACCTTTCACATCGTTTTAATGATGAAATAGACGAGCTGAAGGAAAAGCTCATATACTGTGAAAAACAGTATAATGATGTGCACTGTGAATTAGACGCAGGCCAAGCAAAAATACATGATTGCAAATTGCATTTAGACGAGATGCAAACACAACTCAAAGAACAGGCCATGCAGCTAGCTGAGCTCCACAAGAAGGGTCCTCAGACCCTTCCCCAGACAGCGATACAGCCATCTACCTCATCACAGCCAGCTGTAGGCATACAGTCACAAGGAGACAGCGGTGAGCTGTCTCGATCACCACCTCCCAGTTTGCCCTCACGGGCGCACTTAATAACAGGGACAGACATCACCATCTGGCCTGTCAACAAGCCAGGGATACCTCTGCCCCCACCAGGTCATGCATATACGATTGACCTGGCAACAGGTGCACTGGTACTTTATAAAGTACTGCCATTCAAACCGTGGGATGACACGTCCACAGATGATGACGGTAACGTCGTCCACATGACTCCTTCAAAGGAGCCATCCAAGTGTGCACTTAAAAAGTGCAAGCTACAAAATGAGGTCGCTCCCACTGTGGGTGACCCTCCATACTCGCAGATGGGGATGATTCCCCATCCACTCGACAAGGTGCGTGCACCAAAAGTGCGTGGTATGATATGTGTGATATCAATAGCCCTCTGCTGTTGAACAAGTACGAGATGGGAGTGATACTCCCATATCCTGAGCGTACCCCCGCTCAAAAGAGGCTGTGGCTCGTATCAAAAAGAGCCACAAGGAAAACACCCAGGTGGAATGCTTTGCTGTTCACCCTGACACTCCCACTGACTTGAAGTCAGCATTAATGCTCTGGATTTACAATCCAGAAGGACTCCCTGCTGCAATCAGGGAAGAGACGGATGCATCACTAAACCTGAGTGACGTTGATGTCTGGGTGTGGATCAACAAGATCACACCCCAGCCAGAAAGCATTGTCTTCAGGACAATGCTAGAGGCTATATTTTCCCAGAAGGGAAAATGGGAAAGTCTCATGGGAGCTCAGTGGCGCATGCCACAAGGGAATGGGGATCTAAGATCCTCTGCGCCAAAGAAGTTCAGCTGGAGCAGTGACACTCAGTCCACTAGCGAGAAAGATATCGCGCTGTCGGTTTACTTTCGGAAATGAATCCAAAAGACAGTGGGTAGCGGTGTTGTCGTTGCACGGCTACTTACACTGGTGTTCAGCTCAGTGTGCTTCACTATCAGCAGCAACAAAGGTAGAACACTGATGAAGACGAGGACGTAGCAGTGACGACGATGATGATGTAATACAATGACATAAGTGTAGACGAGATACAACAGAAAATGTCATGTGATTGACAAAGCTGGCTTTGACGTAGACGTAGAAGTAGTAGACATAGTAGTAGACTTAGAAGACTTAGACTTGAGACTTAGACGAGTGAATCCAACTGAAAGAGGTGAATTGGGGTACACTAAGGTGAAACAGGTGTTATATACATGAGCAGAACAACAAATGATGCGAGTATGCCATACAATGATGTCATTGACAGCAGACAGGAAAAATGACTAACGGTGAGAGGCAGAAAACCAAAATAGGAAGGTGGTTTGTAATGAAATGGAAAAATGAGTCAGGTGGTCGAAGAAATGAATAGAAATGTGACAGCGAATCGCAAATAGAAGCCAGAAATTACGATTCCCTAGGAGGACAAAGTCCAACAGGAATCGTTCATACAGTCCTGTAGGATATCAAAAGTTCATCTGCCATTTCCTATTGTCTTTCCCATGAATAGAGTTGATGATTAGATGTAATACTCCCAAGCCGTGAACGTTCTGGTGAGTGACTTGAGTGAGTGTTCTAACAAGGAAAGCTTACCTTACTTGCAGCTGTTCTTCGATACCTACGAGAGTTCGTTCGACAACGTGTAAGAGGACGGGAGTAGTGGTAGCTGATGTTTAGTCCTGCTGAACAGTAAGAACGTCAACTGTGTGAGGTAGTAACGATAGCCAAAAGTAGTAGAAGGTCAGTTGTTTTTGTTAGTTTCTTCTGGTCATGCTATACCGAGTGAAGGATAGTTACTTGCTCTTAGTTCTATATCAGTCGGGTTCAATCTTGAGATACCAGAGATAACGAGGGAAGTAGTAAGTTCTTAGGTAGAACGACCATAGTTCTTAGAAGAGCAGCTTTGACTACGGTTCATGTAAGCGGTTTACTAGTTAACAGGTCTAGAAGTCGGTTTACGTTGAGAGTTAGCGACCTATCTCCCATAAGAAGAGAAGCTAAAACTAGAGTTTGTACAAGGTCGACGAGATGTGTTTCCGGGTCTACCTGAGAGAGCAGCTTCTGGACGCCTTCTGCTGAGCCTACAACTTCTTCTTCTACTGTTTCTTCTTCTTCTTCTTCTTCTTTTGCTAATACTGTATCCTGCTTTTCTTCTTCTTGTTCTAATACTTACCTATCGGCTTCGATTAATAAATAACCTTGCTAGTCCTCTGTGAATACGGTAGGAACTGTCATAACTAGTGTCTCTACCCACCGCTCAAAAAGTAGTTCAGTTTCTATGAGCTGGTCGTCTTCTAGTGGAAGTTGCATAGGTTCTAAAGGAATGATGAGAGTTTGAAGGATGTAAAAGGAGGGGAAGTGTTGCTGTAGTGAAGGAAGTAGTTCGGTCTTCTATGAAACAATCTTTATTGTTCGAAACCTCTGTGAGTTTTCCTGTAGGTGATGTTCAATATGAACTTGCTGGAGCTGCGTTAGTATAAGATCTTGAACGAGTACTATTTGATCCAGTAGCACCTTAGATGAGATGACGATTCTGATAAAGAGAAGCGAAAACCACCGGAAGAATGAAGTGACTACAGTTTGCTATACAGGCAAGTACGGTGGGAACGGTTTAAGCAAGTTGTATGTTTCAAGTATAAGGATAGTGGTAAAGATGGGGACGCTGAGATAAGAGGTTCTAAATGGAACTGTAATACGAATACGGTTCTCGAGTTCCGATAGCGATATAACATCGTCGAGCACTGCTAGAAAGTCCACGACGTCTTCCTGCTTTTGAGTTCTTACGATGTCGAGCACGTCAAAGAGTTAAGTAGAAACTTCTTTGAGTAGACAGCAATACCTCGTTAGTCTCTTTAGTAATGACTGTTACCAGGTCTTGATTTTTCCGCGTTGAGTACTTGAAGAAGCTGCTATACCGTAAGGAGTCTAAGTGTAAAGTGGAATATTAAGAGTTCGTTTGCCTCAACATCTTTCTCTCCTGTGAAATGTTAAGTTCTTCGTGAGTAGTTTCGAACGCTTCCGTTTTATAGCTTTACCGGTCTAGTACAAGTAGTACGTAAGAAACGACTAGTACAGTGTCAATCTTCTCGTTGTCCTAAGAGAGGAATGATAGAAGAGATGCCACATAGGGTAAGAAGGGGAGCTGGAGGAACTTCGCTGTATAGAACAAAGGCCAAAGTTCGGGTTAGAGTGATGACTTCTTGAGGAACGTGAGGCATAAGCTGTGGAGAGATTTGTGAGTCTGCTGTAGTTGTTTCGTCGTCTGTGTGAGATAGTTAGAGCTGAGTTTTTGTTTCGACTTAAACTTTTTCTTCATAACCGCTACAGATACCGCGTCACTTATGTTTGGGTCCTCTAGTTCAAAACCAATCCTTAAGTTCTCAGCTTTTACTTGATCTGTCCTTCTGCTTTGATTCTATAGATCCTGGTAAGCTTCAACAAGTTTCTTGGTGTCCACCTAGAATGCATAATTTCCTTGAGCTACCTTGACAAAGTTTTTCTCCGTAACGCCGGAAAGCAGATGAAGGGATGAAGAGTTCTCTACCGTAGGGGGAACGAGGGTTATTCGAAGGAAACCTACTAAATCTGTTAAGAAGACTGCTACTATCAACTGACCCCTGTCAGTTTAAAAGTCTCTACCCACCTACTGTTCGTACTATGAGCTGTCGCGGATGATGTGATGTTTTCTGCGAGTGACGTGTATACGGATAGTAGTAGTCGAAAACGGTCTGGTAGTAGACGACACGATGGAGGTCAGGCGGTCTGTGTAGTAGAGGTGTGAGTAAGAAGATAAAAAGTAGTTAATATAAAAGTTATACGGTAGGTCGTAACGGCGGGGGTGCAGGGTACTAAACAAAGTCTACTGGCGGTTCGGTCTGTATGTGCAACCTGGTGCACAACTTGAAGGATCAGCCGCAAGAGGGGAACTACAAGTAAACAGGTCAGGAGGAGGTGTTCAACGTGTAGCAGCCATGATAGGGGATATACAGCTTAGAGGACTTCCGGGTATGGCTTATAAGGGGAGTATAGGAGGAATAGTGTAAGTGCTAACGTATACCCATAAGCTAGTTTGGAAGGTACGAGGGAAGATGCAGTAGCCAAAACTGGGTTTGAAGCTTGGTCACTTACCAACCGTAGCATAGCAGGAGTCCTTATTGACCATGTAGTTTTCTCGTGCCTGGTCCTTGTCTCTAAACGATGCCAATACACGGATTCCTGAAGCAGTTCTTCCCGAGCAGAAGCAAGGGAGAGACCTCCTTTAAACATAGGTTCACAGCACTAACCAAGTGTACAAAGACTCAGCAGTAGTTCAGTGTACTGAGTGAATGAGTAGAAGCCTCTATAAACTGTTCGTTGACCTTAGGATAACCTGCCGATACTGAGTAAAAGTAGTGGACTGAGTGAACGAAGAACCGACATGAAGATAAAGGTTAACAAGGTGTACCAGATAACAGACACTGAGTGAAGATAAGATAAAGACCGAAGATAAAGGTTAAGCGACGGTGTAAAGATAAGTAAAGAAGCTGGTGGACTGAGTAAAAAGGTAAAGGAATGTTTGGTAGAAGGATAAAACCAAAAGACGGAGAGTGACAATCAGTGAAGAGGACAGACGACAGCTACTGTAACAACATACCGTATGAGCGTAGCAAACAACAAGACGAGTACATATATTCCGGACAAAACGGAATCACATGGGGTTAAGTGGAGATAGTCAACCTAAGTGAGCAGATTCAGATTCAGAAGATTCAGATGATGATGATGATGCAGATGTAGTTCCGGTCGAAACAGTTAGTGCACTGTAAAAGACAACATAGAGCAGATGCGAATGCAGTCGCATAATGCAGTAGTAGAAGCAGTGACAATGCAGGAGTGGAAGTAGAAACAAGATGGAAACAACGACGACTATCGTTTCGCGTGACTCGGCTTGTGGTCACATTCATCGGCACGTTGCTGTTGTAACAATGGGTGACAGAAAACTTAGATAAAGGCTTTCATTTGACTGTGGCGGTACGTAACAAGAAGTAAGTAACACCAGAGTATGGAGGGGGAGTGAAAAAGGAGACAAAGAAGGATAAAAAGATGGAGAAAGTGTTGGGAAATGATAAAGAAAGTAACGTACGATGACCACGAATAAATTCGCGACTCGTGCACGTCGAAAGATACTGTAGTGTTTTCCAAAAGCTGGTAAAACACTGAACAGTGTGTAGTGTTTTTACGCTCTCCAGTGTACTGAATTGAAGTTGTGTCGATCTACCAAAGATACGTAGGTATGTCCGGACATTAGGTCCTAGAGTTTATTTTATACATTTTATACAGTACATTTTCAGTTATATTATTCTAATTTATTAGTTCTCTTACGTACTCGACGTCGATTACCATCTGTACTTTTGTTTTAGTTGTTTCGGGTTTTAGTAACCTGTTATATATAAAGTTCAGAATATCTACGAGATTTGGTAATGGATGTAGGGTAAGTTTGTAGTCAACCTGGTTGGAGAGTGACGGACTTGGACGTGGACTGGTAGTCAAGTTAAGTCCACCAACTCCAATTTTGACCGGTGGGTTTGGAGTGGTACACTACTGTAGTGTTTTCCAAAAGCTGGTAAAACACTGACACTACACTGTTTGAGGTTTCGAGGTTGTATGATGAAACCGTAGTTCGTCACTATTAATTGTCAACATCGTAACTTATAACCTATGATGTTCACAGTGTTGTGAAGTATGAAAGTAAGGTAGGACACAAAAACTTACGTCGAAGTCGGAACGGGTCGTTACGACGTTGTATCTAACACAAAATGTGTCGGTAGGAAGTACGACCACCTAGAGGTTTACACATGGAATCATACACGAGTAATCACAAGATACCAGTACTTTTGGTACCAAAACTGTATCTTACAACGTTGACACCACCGTTGAAACGGAAATTGGTGGGACTTTCCAGTCAATTGGTGATATACAGTAAAAAAAAGTGACTTAAGAAACGTGCATTAAATAATAAAACCTTAGAGTAACGGAGGTCTCCGTCCGTCGTGATGAGTTTCTCTTTCTTTTTTCATACCGAGAAAATATACGGTGTGACAAGCAACAGAAAACTTGTAGTGGACTAAACTGTAAACAGATGTTTGAAATTTTAACAACGTGACTTTACAAACCAGTGTACTGGTACACTGAGTGTTACCTGTACGGAGTAGTCTCTCGACGTAGTAAGAACGTATGGTTTTGTATTACTTTATTTTAGTGCTTTTTATGTTTTTTTTTATACATGAGTGACACGGTTGGACAATGACTGATTGACACTGCTATCAACACTGACCCTTGATAGTTTCAGTGGAACTTTACCGTTTAACTTTGACTTGGCACTGAGGTCTTCAACGACTTACCAGAGTACAACCAAAAATCAACTTAGGTACGATCGTACGGTCAAGAGTGACGTAGGTCTCGTGGACCCTTCTGTTAAACCAGAGTCTAAGGTTTATGGTGGATGATATATGAAGGACGAAGAGTGACCCCGTTTCTGACATTCGTTACCACGTACCCCACATGTCCTCCGTCAACTGCGTTATACCTCACCTACAAGTCTTCTTTCCCTCTCCCGTCAACTTACACACTCTACGTCTGTCTATACACGTTACACATAGCTACCCAGGACGGGATCTGTAGGATACGGTGTGGTCGTCTCACACGTACACAGAAGTTGATTCTCTATTCATACAGTTCTTAGGTACTTACGTCTTTACTTACTTAACTTTGTGTGGAAGTAAACATTAAGTCATGATGTGAGTCTGAAATACTGAACTCATGCAGGAAGACCCCAACCAATATGGTAGTCTAGATAGTCGGACAGTGTGTCATTAGTAGTTCTTCTCGGGGTAGGTTTATTTTGACCCGTGACCCGTACAACCCTGAACTCGTTACTATTAGTAGACACGTACACCTACTAGTCACTTCGTCGTAACAACGTCAGTCTATCGAACTTTACCTCTGATTGAGTGTTGTTTACCCGAAATTAACTGTTTAAGGTTCTTAGAGTACGACGTCGGTATCCTCGGAGGTCACGGTAACGATTTGTATCCCATTACCGACCTAATTACCACGACACTAATGTAGTAGTTATAGGATGAAGTTTTGACCCATACGAATCTTTGTACTTATAAAGTCCTAATGTTCTTTGATGACGTATGTACACAGAACATTATCCCATATGTTATAGGTACGTTACTGGCTCTGGTGTTTTGGGTAACCTTCGACTGGTGGTGGTGGATCACTAGTAGCCTCATAGGGGCACAACATAGACTCTGCCCCAAACTTGTTAAAAGATCAGT
>MU134385.1:250193-274261 GCA_015039355.1 Ramaria rubella | reverse complement strand
GCCTTTGTGTAGAGCAGCTGGAACATGTTTGAGATCAAAATCGAAGAGAAGAATACCCTCTATCCAGCGATTGAGAGTTGCATTTGGCTGAAGATCTGGACAATTGATCATTTGGCGAATGTACTTGGCATCAGTTTCGACGAGAAGATTCTTGATACCAGCAAGATGGATTCTTGAATGATGAAGGGAGCAATAGAGACCATAGAGTTCTAACTTGGGCTGACTATATCTTGATTCTCGTTCATTGATAGGAAGTGAGCCATATCGTACTGGTCTTCTTTGATTGTTTTTGTTGAACTGGAAGATGATGAAACCGATAGCAATGATGGAGGTGTCAACTGCAAGAATGACAAGTCGTCCTGATTTGTAGTCGATGGTGATGAGGGCAGGAGAATGTGCAACAGCTTGCTTGAGAGCATCCATAGCTTCTTGTCGACGTTCATTCCATTCGAAAGGAACAATCTTGTGAGTGAGTTCAGTGAGTGGTCTTGCAAGTGCCGAATAATTCTTGATCCAAATACGTGATGTACCACAAAGTCCTAAAAATCCACGAACTTCGGTTGTATTCCTTGGAGTAGGCCAATTGAGAATTTTGGAGATGGTAGAGTGATCTGGAAGTCGTCCTTCATATGTGACTCTTTGACCAACAAGTAAAACATCAGGTCGAGCAACTTGAGACTTCTTTGGGGAGATAGTAGCACCACATTCTGCAATTCGATGTAGGATTCGATTGACAATGATGGCATGTTCCCAAACAAAATGACAAATGCCTGAGTTTTCTGGAATAGTCTCGTAAGATCCATCTGGCTGTTCGTATCGAGTAGGAGGGCCTTTGATTCCGAGATCGTCAATCATAACACCAACATTATCAGGGATTTCATCTTGTAGAACAAAGACAGTGCAGTTCTGGAATTCGGCAGAGGAATTGGTGTAGCCTTGAGGTAGACTTCGATATCGCATAAGTCCTAGAGGAGTTTGGAATGAAGTGAGGTCACGGCTCTTGGGATGAATACGTCTGGCATCATAGCCTGAAAGGAGATTGAAAATAGATGGAGTGTCCTGCGAAGGGAGCAACAAAAGAGTCGATGACTGGAGGAAGTCCTGCATCTTTGATAGTAATGCCATTGAGTGTTCGAAGGTCAATGATGTGTTGTAAACCACCATCTGTCTTTTGAGTGTAGAACATAGCAGATCTGTATGAGGCTTGACTGGGCTCATAAATTCCGGATTCGATTTTGTCTTTTGTGAGCTTGATGACTTGTTCAAGGTAGGCTGGAGGAATAGGGATTTGGGGATTAGCCCAAGGGATGTGGTCGATAACAGGCATGATGTAGTCAGAGAAGTAATCTGAACGAAGTGTTCCTCTTTCCAAATCGCCATATGCTAAGACTCTTTGGTTATTTGTGAATACCATCGTCATAAGCTTTTCTTCTTCAGGCCATAAGAAACCATCAAGATTGATCTTGAGGATCTTGAGGCAATCATGAGTGAGTTTTGGAGTGGGAATGAAGTCGGGAGGGTTTGGTGATAGTACAGGAAGTGTGAGAAGGGGATCATTAGGAAATCTTTGAGTTACACAAGCATCTTCAGGGAAAACAGCTGGAACTGGGTGAATTCTTCAATGTACAGGCTTGTGTTTTCTGTTAGCAAAAGTAGAACTTGTTTTTGGATTTTCTTGATTTTGTTGAGGAGAGGAGATATTCTGAATCATGAGAGTCGAACCAGCATATATAGGACTTGAGGAGAAAGATGAGGAAGGAGAATTTGAGATAGGAGATTGGGTATATGGTAGTTTCAAGTCATCTTGGACTGAAGGAGGTATTATTCTAGATCTGTATGTAGATGTTGATGGTGATTGTGAGGATTCCCAAAAAAAGACCTGTCGTCATGATTGTTTTCTTCTGAATTGTGTTTAGCAGAAATAGCACAGAGTTCCCAAATCTTTCTGTCAGTATTATCTCGACAACAGAGATAAGTTCCTTCTTTTCTTTCTTCAATGCTAATATGATTTCAACGTTGCCAAGGTCGTCCTAGAAGAAGAGAGAATTTGACTCTGCCACTGACCCAAAGATCTGTTGTAGTGATGAGATTTCCTGTGCTGAGATTGACATTGTGAATATGTCCTTCAAGGGGAGTAGTGTGCTGTCCAGCGTCATGTATATATGAAGTGGCTGAAAGATCCATAGGTATCTGTGTCTGATTGGCAACTTCACATGATACAATGTCGAGTTCTGAGCCAGAATGGATGAGAGTATTGACCGAATGTCCTGTATCAAAGCTCATGTGAATGGAGATAAGTCTAGCTTCACGAGGACGATAGTGCATTGGAGGATTCATGCCCATATTGTTAACCATAGAAGTGTCAATGTCAATATTGCTGTCTTGAGTATAGAGTGTAGGATGAGTGAGCTGTAGATAATCCAAAATCTTTCTTGACATAAAAGGTGATGAACCTAGTACTTCTCCGAGTTTGACAGTGATAGGCGAGTCCAAAATCTTGTCAACAAAAGTGTCAACATTGAGATTGTGCTGGAGTTGTGACTGAAGCTTTGTTGAAGGAGATGAAGGAGTAGTGACTGGAGCTGGTGTCTTGATGGTCTTGGGAGCTGTTGTAGGCTTCATTGATGATTTTGATGGCTTAGCATCCCTGGGAGGTCCAAAATGAGAAGAAGTTGCAGGAGGTGTAGGCTGTGAGACATCTTCCATGATTTGGTCACTGTCATCTGGATCAAAAGGGAGGGGAGGAATGTTGTAAGCAGTAACCTTAGGAATAATATTCTGCTGATATTGATGGAGTAGGAGACAGTGAGGCATCAGGAAGAGGGGATATAGTTGCCTGAGAGGGGACTGTCGGAGTAGATGATGTGTCTTGAGTTTTGGGAGCAAGCTTAGGGCGAGGAGGAGGATAAACTCCATCAAATCTTGTCTTCTTCCTATTGCTTTTTCTCTTGTCACGTGGTCGTGAGACAGGATTGGTATACTGTGCATAAACCTTGCCACTGTCGCTCTCTGAATAGTCTGAGTCAGCTGCATATATTTCTGGAGGAGCCATGATTAGATTGGTGGTCTCAGGATGATCAGCATTTTTCCTGAGTTGGAAAGCTAGTTCTCGATTGATGGCAGATAAAATGGTTTCTGAGCCATTACGAATGATGTCTGAACCATCTTGCCATGTGATATGAGTCATTTCGAGCTATAGTGTTAGCAGCAATCATTGTGTCAGCTTGATGGCATCGTCAAGTTCCATGTCCTTTTTCTCCACAGAAATAGCATTCAAACGAGCTAGAATTAGCCTGTTGGGATTGACTCGAGGAGGATGTATTGGTGCGAGGGCGAGATTCACTTGAGCGTTGGGAGGGTTTCGGAAGAATATTGACCATAATGGGCGCCTTTGTGACAATTTGAAAATAAAGAGAGTAGTAGTTGGGATCACTGATATTCATGCAAGCAAGCTTGTCAATGAGATCTGCTACTTTGTCAGTTTCATTCTGGGATGAGCCATTGGGTTTAGAAGTCGAAGATGTAGGGGTAGAAGTCGAAGTAGGAGGGGAGGGAGCTGGGGAAGTGTTCTTGGACTTGGCAGGTGCCTTCTTCTTCTTTTTCTTCTTGTCATCATTGGAATCACTGTCGTCATTGTCTGATGAGCCACTCTCTTCTTCATCTGAATCATCTGCTTCTGAAACAAGACCATCTGAGTCAGATTCATCATCATAGAATTTACCAAGGTCGAAGACATGTTCTGCAGCTTTGACTACAATGTTGATTTGAAGGGAACAGATCTGTCGAGTGCAGCATTTTCCTGGAGCATTCTGTCTTCAAGTTTCTCCCAAATCAATTTTGGAATACAACACCAGAAGTATCTCTCATAGGCACTGTCACTGATCTTGGAGTGATTGAGAAGCCAGTCTGCAATGCGAGTGAACTTCCTTTGATAGTGATGGAAGTCATAGAGATTTCAAAGGACCCTGCAACAATACTTGGTCGTAAAGTTCTCCAGATCTTTATCTTTAAAGCATGATGATGTCCGGTCGTGATCATATAGGACTCTGAGCTTGGCATCAAATGTGGTCCAGTTCTCCTGATGGAATTCGGTTAAGCCTTCAATGACTTGTCAAACCGATTGCTTGACATAGAGGGGAAGCTGTTCAAAATGGTCTTCATTTGTTAAGCCATATGCATCAGGAAGTTCTGCAAAAGTTTTGAGGAAGGTGACTACTTCATCATACTGGCCTGAGAATCTCTTGGGTGCATTACGAGAGTGAGGGGGAGGGAAGTCAAATTTGGAGTGAATTGGTTGAGCCATGACAACAGATGAGCTTTGTGAATGGGAGCTGACAGGTGTATTGAGCTCTGTTGGAGTCAAGAAGTCGTATTCAAGGCGATATAGGATGGGATGGTCAATAAGGGAGTCGACCAGAAGTGGATTGTTGACAGGAACTGGAGTCCAGAGACATGCTTGATTGGGAAACCAGCTAGGATCGTCGATATGAAGTTTTGATGAGGATAACAGCCAAATGTGGCCAGGTGGAGGTGTATTGACTAGCCAACCGGGACAAGTGAAATGGGTCTTTGAACCAAAGAGTGAGTCAAGGATCAGGCTGAAGAAGGAAGGAGCTGGATCTGATGGAGGTGAGTGCTGAATGCTGGCGGATTGTACTTTGATTAGAGTAATGGACAGGCAGCAACAAATGAAGATTGATTTACAGGCACTAGGAATGATTGCCAATGGATGACGTCAAAAGGATCTGGTACAAATCGGGCTAATGAGATCCAGGAAATTGGCATGTGATGAAGGGTGCTGTCAGATGTTGGTGGAGACCGGATGTGGTCAGAAGTAATTGGAGGTGGTAGGAGTCGGATAGGGAATCAATGGGGATACAAACGGAGGCCAGATGAGCGTCAAAAGATAAGCAAGCACTTAATGAAGCCCAAAATAGAAGGTATGAGTGCCAAGCACCTTGGAGGTATGAATGAGGCGAGGCAAATAGATCCTAAGATGGAAATGATAAGTCTGGATGTGGAATAGGATCTGCAGGATAAGCCTTGATCCAGTGTGGGGTGCCAATTGAGATGGCTGTTGACTGTGTTGGCTGTTGCAAAGTGTAGTTAACTTGCAATACAAGTTCCTGTTATGTACGAAATAGACAGGTGTTGTCGGAATAGCTAGGTATGACAGATATAAATGGCAATAACTGTCGGAGAGAGTGCTGGATAGATGAAACAGGAAAGGATAAGGCCTTATTGAGAAGATGATGGATGAGGAACATGTGTGATGAATGATCAATGAGCTAGACCAAACTGAGTTCTGGAAGGACTTGATGGAAGGATGTGCGTCGAAATGGGAATAGGGATTGCTGAGATGATAGATGATGGACTAGGCCTCTCTGGGGCAGCCACAACGTTGGTTTACTTTTGGAAATGGATCCAAAAGACAGTGGGCAGCGGTGTTGTCGTTGCACGGCTACTTACACTGGTGTTCAGCTCAGTGCACTTCGCTATCAGCAGCAACAAAGGTAGAACAAAGACAGAGACAAGGACGTAGCAGTGACGATGATGATGATGTAATACAATGACGTAAGCATAGATGAGATACAACAGTAAATGTCATGTGATTGACAAAGCTGGCTTTGACGTAGACGTAGAAGTAGTAGACATAGTAGTAGACTTAGAAGACTTAGACTTGAGACTTAGACAAGTGAATCCAACTGAAAGAGGTGAATTGGGGTACACTAAGGCGAAACAGGCCTTATATACATGAGCAGAACAACAAATGATGCAAGTATGCCATACAACGATGTCATTGACAGCAGACAGGAAAAATGACTAACGGCGAGAGGCTGAAAACCAAAACAGGAGGGTGGTTTGTAATGAAATGGAAAAATGAGTCAGCACTGCAGGCATAGTAAAATTTTCCCACCTGGGAAATCCTAAGAAAAACATAGATAGTGGTCAGATTTATAGAAAGTGCTCTGGGATGAGAAAACTGCAAGAGAATTTGGATTTCTTTACTGTTTTCTCATAATTTTCCAGGATGATTCTGATAATCCTATGCAAATATTATGACTCTTATAAGGAATAGGAATTTTCGAACAATTATCTTACCCTGAAATACTCCAGTACAATCTGACCCCTTATTAAGTTTTTCCCAAGTTTTTCCTGACTGGAAAATCTTTCTATGCCTCCAGTGCAGGTGGTCAAAGAAATGAATAGAAATGTGGCAGCAAATTGGAAATAGAAGCCAGAAATAGAAGAGAAGTGAGTCACAGACAATAGACCATGTGGAACAATTGGAAATAGAAGTACAGCCAAGAAGCGAGTGAGTCATGTGAAGAAAATGAGTCATAGCCATCCAATAGGATTCCAGTTGATTGTCAAATATCTCCGAGGATGAGTAAGAGTGTTACTTGACTTGATGACGATTCAGAAACATGTGAACCAATCACGACACTTGGATACGAGTCTCCTCCAGAGTCCAGAGAGAGAATGAAGACGAGTCTTGCTTGATGAAGTCCTTAGGCACATAACTAGCAAATCTCTGTTCTTGGTCCAAACTCTTTGATATCCCAGTAGTTCCTGAGTACGATACAATGGCAACCATTCACTGGTTTGTAGTTTGGGTTGAAACCGATGACGTGGAAGGGAGCATGGAAGACAGGGTCGAATACCCATATGCAGTCGTGATTGCGATAAGGAGGATAGGAGGGGAATATTCGGAATGGGCCTTCCAGAGATTCGACATAAAGAGGATAGTACCAACGATATGTGACAGATGGAGGAGGATTGGATAAATGAACATCAAGGGGAGAACGTCAACTAGGAAGTTCAATGTGTGGTCCAATGTGTATGTCTGGCTTGGTGATCATCTGGAATGAATCATGGGATATTATGGTGGCAATGCTGGATGGCATATTGAAATAGAATTGATGAAAATGGAATGAGTGTGGAGATGATGTATCTGGCAGACTGGAGGTAGCACAGCAGATGATGGTCTGGCGAAAGCTGATGAAGATAGGTGTGTGTGCAGTGAGCGTCTTTATGGAGTAGTAGGTGCTGTCGAGTATCATGCTTGTCACTGTAACAACCTTTTGTTTTCCCCCACAGCCCAGCCCTATCCTGGTCTACTTTCAAAACATGTCTGAGAAATGCATCGACCATGACATGAAAGAAACAAGCGCTGCCTACAGGGTTATTTGCAATTAGATTATGCCTTTCGTCAGGTGTTCTTATTTTGGGATAAAATGTTTTTTCTGTATCCACATAATAGAGGGCAATGGGATGTTTTTCGTCTGCTGGTGCAAAAGTAATGTACCAGGTGGGAGCACTGATGTAACTGACCAACACCCAGGCCTCATTGTTGTTAGATCCCAGATCTGACTTCCGTCATTCCGACATTTTCCACATTCCAACGTTTTCCACATTCCAACGTTTTCCACATTCCAACGTTTTCCACATTCCAATGTTTTCCACATTCCAATGTTTTTCGCATTCCAATAAGCCCTTTCTGCTTATTTCCAATATCTCCCATTTATCATTCCCAGTCACGATCCTATTTTTATTTTTCCCCATACATCTTATCTCGATCTCTGTACTCGCCCCGATTTTGGAACTCCGTATTGCATCCTTATCTTTCTGTTTCCGATTTTGGAATTCCACATGTTCCTTTAAATATGCTTTCTTTGTTCAAGCCTTCCTTAGCATATATATCTTTTGTTATTGTATCTCTTTGTTGTTATACCTCATTATATCTTGTTACATCTTCATTACATTCCTATTACATCTTCATTGCACTTTGTTGAAACTCGTTATCTTGCTACAAACCCACAATATCTTTCTCATCTGTAACAAGCCTTAAATCTTCAGTCCTTATTCCGATTCCTTCCGATTATTCCAATTACCCTGATTCCGATTCCTTCCGATTATTCCAATTACCCTGATTCCGACACTCTCGACATTTCAAAACCCATTCCTTGATTACACTCGCTTTTCCGTAAAGCCAAACCCTCACTCAATATTCATTTATCGTTAACCCTACCCTCCTCCACATTCAATTATTCCGATTCTGAGATACCCGAGATCTTTCGCTCGCCTCTGATAAGTCTTGACGTACTATCTGTCACTAATCCTTTCCGAATAGACCCAATCATCGGAACTCCAATATATCCGTCTGGTCTCAATCCGAAATACCAGGGCACTAGAAATCCAAGAGGGCATAACCCATAAGTTGAAGCCAACGCCCATATAGATCAGTCTTCAGATCTCCGATTTACGACTCATCTGATATTTCCAAATATTGCGACCCTGATTTCGGTCAAGGAGAGTTCTGCCCCAACCCAACCAGGCATTGGATCCAGCTCCCTAACAATTGTACATAAACTTGTGGGTTGTTCCTGAGCCTTCTACATGACCAGACACACGGTCTAAATCTTTGATTACCTAGTAGCATTGTTTTTCTGCTGATGTGTCAGGTTTCACATGTTCACCTTTCTGGAGTCGGGCTGCCAAACCTTGCAGAGTTGTCTTATCTAAAGTCATGATTCGCTCTACCATCTCCGGAAAATTGGCCTTTTTGGTAAGGATGAAGCCACTGGTAGTGGCATCTTTTATCTGTGCATTGTTAAATGCAATGAGCACAAAACTGGCATCTTTTTGGAACCGTTTGTCATGATACATGAGGAGTCGATGCTTTCGGTGAACTTCATGCATGGTTTGAAACCCCCTATCATTACCTATCCCACCCAATCCATATGGAAATAACCATGGGAAGGCCTGTGGGTAGAGCTGAGGATTGTTGTACAATGAGCATGGTTTGTTCCCATGTCCAATCCCTAAGGACTTTCCTCCCATCTCCATGTGTCTTATGGCCTCAGATATCATTGCATCTCTATTGTGTACTTTCAATTGATCTGAGATTTATCCATGCACTGTGAAAAGGCAGTCTCCTTCGTCCGTTCCCATATCTTCTTCAAAATCATGAATACCAGTAGACATAGGATATTTATTCAAGTCCCTCTTATGATATTCAACGGTGACAGGGATTGCTTCATCTTCATAGGAGTTTAAGTTGTCTTGAGAAATAATCAGGTCATGGTAATCACAGTGATTCAATTTCAACCACTCCAATGCTGCAGTGATTTTTCGACGGCGTATTAAGAAGGGTGTTCTTCTCAAATCTTCCTGGCTTGGGTGCATGGGGCCTGTGTATACAAAAGCCATGACTTCATCAATGTCAACATGATGAGGTGGAAGCATTGTATATATTTTTGCCATGGGATTAGGAACAAGAATTGCATTTGCATGCATTTTATGCATTCCTGACTCCACCCGTTCCACACAATAGTTTGGTTGCACTTGTGCAATTAGCAGCTTTTCTGCATAGCTCAAATCAGTCAACTGGATAGGAACATCTCCCAGCCAATTGCCATTGGCCAATGACAGGAGAGGTATTTTCTTTTTAGACAGCAGTTTGGAGCATTCAGAGCATACATGTGCACAGTTTGCACCAGTCATGGGGCCCTCGAGTTCTTGAATTTTGTCTGTTGATTCTTTCCTTTCTCTGGGAGTCTTTCTGTGTCCTATGTGCATAAGAATGCCGTAATAAATACTTGTTTTCTTCATTTGCATGGCTTTTCATTTGGGGACAAGCATACCACATACCCCACAGCCCACTTCTTGGAGGGCTGAAGTTGTTGTAGCCTGGCAGAATGAATATGTGACTTCTTCCATTTCTGTAGTAGAGTTAGGCTGTGGTGGGAAAGATGAGGAGGTAGTGCATTGACGGAGACTGGGTCTGACTGGTGGTGCATGGCTAGTCAATTTTCTTTGGTAAGTTACAGGCTGACCTCTTTTGGCCTTCTTTCTGCCATCAGTGACTTGAACAAACACACATGCATAATCAGAACATGCCATACATGTTTCCTCATCATGGCTGTGGACAACCTGGCATAACTCTTCTGCTTTTTGCTTGGAAGTGCGGGGGATGTTGTGTGCTGTGAGTATCTCAGACAGGAGATTGATAGGAAGCCTATCAACAATCATGGAAAGTGGAATGAGCACATCGGTGAGTGAAGAGTCAAAATTTTCAAGCTCCATGGCCTCTTTTTTGCATAGATACATAGTGAGGGCATAGTTTGTCTCCAACTCTATTTCTTTGTCATGTGCCAAAAATCTAGCAAGCTCATGACCAGTAAAAGAATTGCAAGGTTTTTTGGTTGCATCGAGAGTAGGACCTCCTCCCTCCATATGTGGATGCATTGTTTGAGCTCCCACAGGTTTTTAATGCAATCCAGTTGCTTGCCATGGCCCACAAGGGTTTGGGGAATTTCAAGAAGGTTGCTTGATGCTGCCTTAACTGTTTATACGGATGCTGTTAAATGTGAATGAACAAAGGGTAGGTGAGACAGACATATCAGGGAAAATTTTGTCAGCAAGGGGTGAAGTCTGTGAAGAAAGAAGACGATGTTCGATCTCACCACCAGGCATGTATGATGGTATGAGGTCATCCAAATGGTTAATCACATGTCTCATGCTATGGTAGAGTAAACAGCATTTAACCAAAGTGAAGAACAGACATTTGAGGAAGATTTCTGGAGGATATATCTACTTTGTGCTGTGGGATGGTTTGGGTGGTTTGTATTCTTGTGCCACATCTGCAAAAAAAATGATGCCAAATAACATTGTCGCAGATGTAATGCAGATAAAATGTTGAAAAATATGTACACGATGGACATGTGCCATAAGAACTTTGAAATCATTCTTTCAATGAATGTTTCTGCAACATTTGACAAAGACCAATCTGACCATTGGGCAAGGATTCCTGAGTTGGTGGCCATATGGCAGAATCAAGGAAAGACAATACAAATACAAGCTGGTGGTATTTGGCTGTAAATCCAGAACATTTGGAAGCCCTGAGTTTGATCATGATGACTGTCATCATTGAAAGCAGTAGTGATCTCCGGACATTCTGTCACATTTGATCTATGTTCACTTGACTGATTGCATTGCCGATGTCTCACTGGGGGCACTCATAAAAATGTATGGGGGTTGTACCAGATCTGCAAGACATGCACATCTTCCCAGTAGTCTTGTGAAGTTCCTTGGCAGCACATGCAACTGACTCCTCCAGCTCTCCCTCCTTGGTGCCATTATGAATGTCCCTCAGGATGTCATCTTCTTCACCTGTAAACTCCAGTCCTTCCTAGGGCATGACATGAGTGCAGATTACCCATGGGTTTTTTCCGGATCCATCCATGGGAAACCTGTGGGTATTCCATCCACGGATTCGGATATCCATTTCCCATGGATAAGACCCGGGTGTGGGTCTCACATTAAGAGCTCACAGGTATACCTGCAGGTATCCGTCTATTTAAAATACTGATATTTTCCCATATGTACATTAGTTCTGTGTTGTGCTTGCTATAGGTTGAGCCGAACCCTGAATGTAACATCATGTGACATAGGAGTTCATGCCGTCAACAACACTTCTAAGTTCTTCCCTCATCTAGTACCTCAAATGACAGCAATTACACCAAGGTAAGTGACACTATTGCACTTGTTTTGTCTTATTACTTTAGATACCTCAGCAGCTGTGAAGCAGGATGTAACATGGTGTCTGTCGTGTCCTGTTGATTGGGGCCAGGCATCCATCTGCATCCAATAGGTCCCCTTCCTCGGCTTTCCACTAAACCAATGTGCGCAGGATGAAAACTCATCTATCCTCCTGCAGCCATCGCTTTGTTTCCGCAGCCATACGTGAACATGTCATCTTGTATGCCTGATGGCGGCACAAAAGTTTAGACACTTGGTGAGTTTTCATTACTTTGAGGAGAAAAAGGTACTCACGGCATGGTTTAGGTTTCTGAATCAAACCGTCAGAGGTATGCACAGCCTTGTGATTGTTCCCCAAGCTGTGCATGGTGTTTTGAAGTGAGGCATGGGGGAGTATGAACAATGAGAATGTGTGAGTGCCTTGACCTACAGTTTTGAGTGTGTCTCTGATGCTTTGGCTTGAATTATTAGAGACAATGTCCACAGCCACCATGCAGACCCTGGGACTAGTCTTTTGGCAGCCTGAATCTTTGATAATAGGTACGTTTCAAGGTATAATTTTGGTCAAAAAATGTGACTCACTGGGTCACTTAGGGTTTCGCCTAGATTCCAAGCCAAAACCATATCCACTTCTCATTGCGAAACCAAGACTTTACACGCCTCCGCTTTCTTTGTGCCAAGCTCCCCCTCGATCTGTCAATCCTCCTCACAAGCTCTTTCCTCGCATGGCTAACACTTGCATCTCCATGGCTTTATCTACTGCATCTAGGCCAGATAGCAGCCTGACTGGAGCGAGTTCATTCCTGTGCAGACAAACATTTTGCAGTCTGTACAGTAAGGTGGGGGTTATGTCTACATCTGCAAGGTCAAACACCGACAGGAGTTCAAAGCTCGCCTTACTGTCCCCCTCACATATTTATACACAGAAGCAAATAGAAGCGAGAAGATTGAACTTGAAGGCAGGTCTAGCATTGATTTGGTTTGCCTTTCCTTACATGTAATCATTTGAGATCGATCTTGCCTCTGCCCTCTCAATTCTGCTCAAGATGTGTCTGCCTGATCAAACCTTCCTTCCCATACCAATAACACATAATTGAGAGACCTTTATATACACTGTATTTATCATTATGATGAAATGAAAATATTTAAAAAATGACGCAAATACAAGACTGGTGAATTTGGTAGGTATACGACAGGTATACCCACAGGTACCTGTGATCTGCACCTGCAGATTTGGATATCCAGGGTCCGGATGTGGGTAGAGCTTTCGGAAGTTGAAATACCCGTGGATATTGGCACAGATAATCTGTGGATTCACTCGTGTAATGCCTTAGTCCTTCCAGTGCATGGATGACAAAGAGTTCTGATTGGAGAAGCACCAAATTGTCATTGTCATTTGAGCCAGTGCCATGATCCAGTCAGTGCGACAGTGTGTCTGACTTGCCCATTTTCTTGCCAGGACGATGGTATAGGTTGAAGTCAAACTGAGACAGATAAAGAGACCAGTGGGCTTGGTGATGGTTGAGCTTTTTTGCTGTGCAGAAATATTCAAGATTTTTGTGGTCTGTCCAGATCTCGATATGATGCCTTGCCCCCTCAAGGAAGTGTCGCCATTCTTCAAGGGCACAGATGATGGTGAGCATTTCCTTGTCATGGATTTCATAGTTGTGCTTGACCAGACTGAGACTCTTGGAGAAGAAGGCTATGGGGTACCATTTGTTATTGACTTTGGACTGTTGGGAGAGAACAGCACCAGTTGCAAAATCAGAGCTATCAGCCTCAACACAATATGGAAGGTTGTCATCAGGGAATGCAAGGATGGGTGCAGATGTTACCAATCTCTTTATTGTTTCAAATGCAGCCTGTTGTGAGAATCCCCATGTCCAAGGAGTGTCCTTGCAGAGCAGGTCAAACATTGGGTGGGCATGATGTGAGAATTTCTCAATAAATCGACAGTAGAAGTTTGCAAAACCAAGGAACGACTGTACCTCCTTATTGTTAGGTGTTGGCCATTAGCGACACCAGCAACCTTGACAGGATTCATTTCGGCCTTCCCATGTGAAATGATGAGACCTAGGTATTCAATCTTGGTCTTGTCAAAGTCGCACTTGTTGGGACGTAAATAAAGCTTGTGTTCCCTGAGACGTTGTACCACTGTCTGTACAACTTCATGATGATTCTCTAGATCTTCTGAGAAGATCAGAATGTTGTCCAGGTAAATGCACACAACACCTTCAGTGATGAGATCATGGAAGATGTCGTTCATCATAGTCTGGAAGGTGGCAGGGCTATTAGTGAGGCCAAAAAACATCACTGAAGGTTCAAACAATCCCCGATTTGTCCTGAATGCTGCTTTCCACTCATCACCCTCTTTGATTCTGACATTGTTAAAGCCCCAACAAACATCAAGCTTAGTAAAGTAGTGGGCCCCTCATAGGCTGTTGACAAGGTCTGAAATCAAGGGAAGAGGGTAACAATTCTTGACTGTCATTGCATTCAACACATGATAGTCTTGGACAAACCATAGGGCACCATCTTTCTTTTTGACAAAGAAAACTGGTGAGGCCATTGGTGACTTGGGTGGTTGAATGTGTCCTGTACCCAAATTCTCCTCGAGAAATTTGTCTAATTCAGCCTGTTCTCCTGGGGAGAGAGGGTACACCTTGGGTGAAGCTCTGGGGTTGGCTCCACGTTCTAGCATGATCCCATGGCTTGTGTTCTGGAAGCTTGTCAAACAACTCTTTTGCAAAGACATCTTTGTAGTCAGACAGGTAGTCTGGAAGAGTGTCTTAAGGTTGGGAGTTATGCCAGACAGCTTCTGCAAGGCGCTGGGATGTCGTTGAAGAAGCACGAATGAACTCAGATTGGGGCAGGAGCATAGTAACTAGGATACGGTCGCCTTCTTCTATAGCTTCATCAGATGCATCTTCAACTGTTTCAGAATCACCCCCATACTGTTGACTCAGGAGGAGTTCTTCTTCAGTTGTTGATCCATCTGAACCATGCATGAGAATAGGGTGGGGACCAATATGGCAGGTGTGTAGTCTTAGGGCCTTCTGATGTTCTTCCTTGATGATGTTGCGACACGTATGACATTGGGGAGGACAGCGGGTCATCCATACTTCTTGGGACTTCCAATTGACCTCTGGGTTGTGCTCACGAAGCCAGGTGTAGCCAAGAATCATATGTTAATGCCCTAGGCATGTAACAGCAAACATAGCACTCTCGGAATGATCCTTGTACCATAAAATTAGGTCAACCACTTCAGTGATGGATCCGGATTCATTGGGTGAGCCATCAACATTGTACACAGGAATAGGATGAGAGAGTGGTCGTGTAGTGAGGTGGTTTTTCTGGACAATTTCAAGTCGATAAACAAACCAGTGGCTCCAGAATCAAGTAGGGCACAAGTGTTGAGCTGACTTGATTTCTGCTGTATCAGTGGTTTGGACCTCGACAGCAAGAGAGAGGGAGTTTGGGCCTGGGGTGGAGGCAACAACATATTGCATAGGAAGATTTCGTTCCCATTTCGTACAACGGAAGCGAGTATGAGGTTGGGAAGGGGTTAAGGGTTGTGTGTCTAGTACTTCTGTCTCTGTAGCTGAGGAATCAGGTTCTGAATCCATGTATTCATCATTTACCTGATTATACAGCAATAGAGTGAAATGATTGGAAGATGGCAGCAGGGGCACACTATTCACCTGCCACATGACACAAAATCCTCTTCTTCTTCCTCTTGAGGCTCTGGACCATCCTCCTTGGTAGGGCTTGCACCTTGTTATAGACCAGATTGAATGTTGGTCGGATTTGGTTGGAGCTCTCCTTGACCAAAATTGGAAGGTCGCAATATTAGGAAATGCACGGAATATAGGATGACTCAGAAATCGGAGATTTGAAGCTGATCTACATGGGTGTTGGCTTCAACTTATGGGTTGCGCCCTCTTGGATTTCTAGTGCCCTGGTATTTCAGACTTGAAGACCCGATGGGATTATCGGAGTTCTGATGGTCGGGTCTATTCGGAAAAGATCAGTGACAATAGTAAGTCGAGACTTATTGGAGATGAGCGGAAGATTTCGGGTATTCAGAATTCTGTCATGATTCAGCACTTAACGACACGTATCACCATCACCATCCTCTCCAAGTCTTACCAACACTAATGACACTAGCAATATTTGCCGTCAAGGTCGGATCACTCAACCTAACAACCGATCGTCAATACATGTGGCTCCAATATCAGTAGATATGAACATCAACAACTACGATAGCTATACCTCCATTTAGCATATAGTCCACATGGTCTCTATCTGACTTCAGTGAATATGTCTAGTATAAAACAGTAGGATAGAATGCATGTATTTCTTTAGTTCTATTATCATAAGTCTTCCCCCTCTCTTTACTTGGTGTCGTCTACACATCTAAGTCATACGACGAGTCTAACGACTATTCTGAACTCATCATCCTATTATCTCTATCCCTCTTCATTCTTAATGATAAATGTTGCTAGCATCACCAGAACTTTGTCTGCTAAGTAAACTCTGCTTTCTTCTTTCAAATTCCTTCTCTATCCCAGTTTCGACAAGTAGGCACCATCACGGTGCCATTTCCCTTGCTGTCTCAGTCTGTACACTTCGCATACATTGTTGCTAACACTTTTGACTTCGTCGGAAGGGTTCCTTAACCACATTTGTTGTTACTGACTTTGTTCTGTCAAAGATAACAGGCCAAAGACGGTTTTTGACAGTATACTAGCACTAACACCTCCTAGTCGAAATCCTTCTCCTAGTTTCTCTCTTTCAAGTATGTCGGATAGAACAATCGACTCATTGGGTCACCCCTGACACTCCCCTATTGATCGTATCTGAACTTGTTCCCAAGGGCCCTCCATCACACCACTACCTTTACCAAGTAGAGGTGGATCAACATCTTTCCCGCAGATTGATCTGACAGCATCCCAACAACACCAATCTGGTGCATATCTTACACCAGGTTTTATTCCAGACCTCCCTCCACACATGTCATCATTCCTGCATCAATCGACATTGGTATTGCCTTGGCCAATGGGACAAGAGGAAGCCAAACTTTGACAACTTAGTGATAATCTTCGCCAGACTGAAGCACTGATAAGTGATCAGCAGAGACATCTTGTTGCAACTCGAGCACGACTAGTACAAGCTCGTATGCGAGTGCAAAGGGCTGGTGTCACTATAGAACCTATCAATAATCAACCAACACAGTTACCGCCTCCGTCAGCACCCTTGTCATCGCTCTCATCCTCCTCACATCCACCAATCCTGACACCCACATGGTCAGATTCAGAACTCTATATGCCAACTTGACAAGCAATCAATCACCCTTATACAGCAGTGGCATCGAATATCTTTTGGCATAGCACTACTTCCAGAATGCATGAATACGGATCCCCTTATCCTCGCCCTGGGACCGCATATATGCAACATAGACCACCAATTGCTCTCTGACCACTGTTCGCTCAACCTCATTGACCTCCCATCGATCCAACAGCAACCCCACTTCTGTGACCACCAACCGCTCACCCAATGATGCCAGCAATGGAACACCCGAGTCCCTCTCATATGTTGCCTTCACCATTCAACAGTCCCACTTTTAGAGGCAACCCACCTGCTTTCAACAGCAGACAATGGCAAGGCTTTCCAAGAATGCCTCCTTCCGCTCTGCCGCCTAGTCCAACAGTCTCGACTACGTTGCATCGCCAAAATGTGTCGACACTGTCGCAACCTCAATCTCTGCCTCCTGGACCCCCTTTGGGACACCCAGGACAACCACCTCTTCCAGGATTTCCTAGCGGACCCCCTCCCTTTGGAGAACCACCTGGAGCACCCTTCAGCAGACCTCCTGGCAATCCCTTCAGAGGATCACCACCTGGACCACCACCACCTGGGGGACCAGCAAACAGTCCCTGGTACCAACCTTATGGTGTTCCTTACTATGTAATGACACAATCACAACACGAAACTGATTCCGAAATCGGTAAACCGACTCACTTTGACGGTACCAAACCAGAATCTATCCAAGCATTTATTGCTCAGTGCATTATGGCTTTTGACAACAAACCTCGAAAGTTTTCAACCGATCGCCAACGCGTCGCATATGCGGCCTCCTATCTCTCTGGGATCACTCTCAATTGGTGGCTTCCCCACCTCACTGCGTCACCCGAAACAACCATCCAAACCAACTGGGATGAATTCATTATCGCTCTCAACCAATCATTTGGACAACCCAAACTTGCTCAGTCTGCCCAACGATCAATCTGACAGCTCAGAATGAAGGATAATCATCGTGTGAATAAATACATGATTAAATTCACTGAACATGCTCCTCATACAGGTTGGAACGACCCTGCTCTTTATGATGCATTCTACGAAGGTCTTGCTGAATGCATCAAAGACCATCTTCTGTCACTACCATGAGCGACAACCCTCTACACCCTCAAGCAACAAGCCCTGGGATGTGACAATTGCTACTGGGCTTTCCAGAACGAGAAGACCTCTCACGCTACATCAGCTCACCAGGCTGGAAGCACTTTGACATACACAAAGGAACCTGAATGCAAGCCATTCGAACAGAGAGGCAACAATTACTCCAGCGAAAAATCAAAACCATCGCAAGGAGGAACAACAGATCAAAAAGACCTCAGCAGTGTGCTTGATAACACCGGTCATTTGACCGACACTGAGAAGGAGTGCTGTAAAGCCAAAGGCTTGTGTATTTATTGTGGAGAAAAACCTGACCATCACAGTCGCAACTGTATCTATGCAAAGAGCCCACAACAAGCATCAGGATGAGCCACCTTCACCATTTCTGCAAAACCTCAATCAGCAACAATCGAAGAGATTATAGATGAGGAACCTCAATCCTCAGCAGAAAACTAATCAGCAATCCATCCAACATGTGCACAATGGGTTGCATGGCACACCTGCACACAATTCCCTCTGTACAACTATGGTTGGGACTTGTATCTCAATCCAATGTTTCATTCATCATTCATCTAACTCTCTCTGATCATTCTGATCCTGTACCTACTCTCATAGACTCCGGGGCAACATCAAATTTTATCAATGCACAATTAGTGACACAACTTCCAACGGCCCGACAATCTCTTTCTCAACCAGTCTCTCTATGTCTATTTGATGGAAAACCTGCCACTAGCGGTTTCATCCACGAATACATCAAAACTACTATCTCTTTCCCTGATTCGTCATCTCAATCTCTATCACTTCTCATTACTCAACTTCATCCATCAGCCCCGATTGTCCTAGGTCTCCCCTGGCTACAAACCACAAACCCGACAATTGACTGCACTTCAATGTCACTTCAATTCCAATCCAGCACTGGCTCAACACTTCCGACGATGACCACTGCCATGTCCTGTATCACAACCACTCAGGACATCCAATCAACGCTACCTTTGGTTTTCAATACCATCCCAGAACTCCACACTTCTTCAGGGTCACCCCCTTCGATAGTCCCTGGTTCTTCGGCAATTATATCGCCACCATCAGGTATCCTTTTGAAACCCAATTTCTCTCAATCCGACTCCCCTATATTCCGGTCACCAATCGACACGAATATGCCAACTACGTCTTCTGACCCATTACCTTTTCCCGACGGATTCATTACTGATATTCGAACATGCGAAGTTCCGAAAATCACTCTTGTTGGTGCTGCTGCATTCAGGAAATTCATAAATGCAGGAGAAGACATATACTCTTTTCACTTTATTCCATCGTTGCCTACACTCAGGTCTGAAAGTTTACTTGCTAGCTCCCACAAACCTGCTCCTACATCACTACTTCATGGCAAAGTCTTACCGACAGACAAAGCGGAACTGCTTGCCAAAGTCGTACCCAATGAGTACCTTGATTTTGTCAATGTCTTTTCCAGACAAGAAGCAAAAGCTGTCCCACCTCATAGGTCTTACGACCACAAGATTGAAATCGAAGACAACAAACCGCTACCCCATGGACCAATATACCCAATGTCAGGAGTAGAACTGGAAGCTCTACACGAATTCCTAGACAATATGCTTGGAAAAGGCGTCATCTGACCATTGATTTCCCCTGGTGGAGCACCAGTACTATTCAATAAGAAGAAAGATGGGGGCCTTCGACTCATTGTCAACTATCGCGCTCTCAACAAGATTACAGTCAAAGATCGCTACCCAATCCCCCTCATCAGCAACCTTATCGACCAACTCAAATCAGCGAAAATCTACACCAAATTTGATCTTCACGCTGGTTACTATAATGTTCAACTCAAACCCGGCCATGAATGGAAAACAGCCTTTCGCACCCGATATGGAGCCTTCAAGTTTTTAGTACTGCCGATGGGTCTCACAAACTCTCCGGCAACATTTCAACATTTTATGAACAATATACTTCGAGATATGACTGATCACTTGGTTGTAGTCTACCTGGATGACATTCTAGTATTTTCCAACAATATCGACGATCATCGGAAACACGTTTGGAAGGTCCTCACACGTCAGGGAACATAACCTTCATATCAAGCCTGAGAAATCTATCTTTCACTCTATTTCTGTCAAATTCTTAGGTTTCATCGTCTCGCCAGCCGGTGTATCAATGGACCCGGCAAAGACAGATGCAATTCAAGGTTGGCTGACACCCAGAACTCTCAAAGATGTACAGTGCTTTTTGGGTTTCGCTAACTTTTACCGATGTTTCATTGCTCGTTTCTCCAACATTGTACTTCCGCTGACGTGACTGATGCGTAAGGATACCCCATTCGCATGGAATACACCGCAAAACGACATGTTTGAACACCTCAAGCTCGCCTTCACTAAGGCTCCAATTCTCACTCATTTTGACCCCAACAACCCTATTGTTGTCGAGACTGACGCATCCGACTATGCCATTGCCACGATCATCTCTCAAATCTCTCCCGACGACAGTGATATCCATCCTATCACTTTCTATTCACAAAGCATGAACCCAGCAGAGTTGAACTATGAGATATATGACAAGGAACTCCTTGCCACCTTCGAGGCCTTCAAACAATGGAGAAACTACCTCGAAGGTGCTATCCACATAGTTCTTGTCCTATCCGACCACAAAAACCTTGAATACTTTGCGACGATGAAACAACTCACCTGTTGGCAAGCTCGCTGGTCAGAATATCTCTCAGGATTCAACTACATTATTCACTATCGCACCCGACATCTTGGAACAAAAGCAGATGCACTGACACGTCATGGCGACGTGTACCCTACAGGGGGGAGTAGCAACTATACAGAAGCTAACCCTCATAACTTTCAGACCATGTTCAAGGCTGGAAAGTTACTTCTGCGAGCCATAGTACTCGACTCAGCCTCCCTTCTTTCCTCCATCAAGCAAGGAATTCGTTTGGACCCCTTTGCTCAAACACATATACAGAGACTCCAACAGAAATTACCACCTGGCAATGATTTCCCTGACCCATGGTCCTTATCGACAGATGGTGATTTCCTTCTGTATAATGGTTTATACTATGTCCCAGACCACCAGGACCTCTGACTGGACATCCTCAGATCCTGTCACGACCATCGATTATCGGGACACCCAGGAATCGGCAAAACTATTAACAACATTCAATGGCGATACTATTGGCCAAAAATCATCGCTTTCGTCACTGACTATGTTAAGTCTTGTACCCCCTGTTGCAATGCAAAGTCCATTCACCACAAACCATTTGGACCACTCAAGTTCTTACCAATTGGAGAACAGCCTTGGGATTCCATCTCGATGGATTTTATTGAAGGACTTCCTCTATCTGATGGATTCGACATGATCCTAGTCATCATTGATAGACTAACAAAGATGGGTTTATTCATCCCCACATATCATGACATTGATGCTGAAGACATAGCCATTCTTTTCTTTCAACATGTCTTCTCTAAGCATGGCACACCATCCAACATTGTCTCTGATCGTGGCAAACACTTTATCTCCCGTTTCTGGCGATCGTTATGCCAGCTTCTCGACATCAAGGCCAACCTATCAACGGCCTATCATCCCCAAACAGATGGACAAACTGAACGACTCAACCAAATCCTTGAACAGTACATTCAGGTTTATATTAACACTGGGGGCATGAGCATATTTTTAGTGTAAAAAATGTGATAAAAATGCTTTTTCCTTACAGATTATTCATTCACTGTTCTGGTTGAAAAATCTCCCAAAAATGCTGCTTTTTTATCAAGTTTTAGGACCTGAAAATCTGGTACATACTTCACATTTCTAGGCATGGGAAATGGATGTAAAATGTGAGAAATAATGAATTTACTCATTGGTTTCATGCCACAAAAATGCAAGGACAATCTTGGTTTTCATTGACATTTTCAACAGAAAAGAACCAAAATTTATCCAAGATTTCATAGTGGAAAAAAGGTGAGAAAATTAGTAAAATATATGAGATATTCATGAGATTTTTCAAAACTATTAGCCAATGAATAATCCAACATTTTTCTTTAGTTTTTTGCAAGGAAAAACCTGATGGATAAATGTTTATCCAATGGATAATCATTCACCCATAGGCAATATATAACAAGTTTTCTGAACCGAAAAGGCAATGAAAAATTCAATGGATAAGAGTTTATCCCATGGATAATAATTCACCCATAGGCAATATATAACAAGTTTTCTGAACCGAAAAGGCAATGAAAAAGTCAATGGATAAGAGTTTATCCCTTGGATAATCATTCTGCCATAGGCAGAACATTTACCCCATATGGAAGAATGATTATCCAAGGGATAAACTCTTATCCATTGACTTTTTCATTACCTTTTCGGTTCAGAAAACTTGTTATATATTGCCTATGGGTGAATGATTATCCATTGGATAAACATTTATCCATCAGGTTTTTCCTTGCAAAAACTAAAGAAAAATGTTGGATTATTCATTGGCTAATAGTTTTGAAAAATCTCATGAATATCTCATATATTTTACTAATTTTCTCACCTTTTTTCCACTATGAAATCTTGGATAAATTTTGGTTCTTTTCTGTTGAAAATGTCAATGAAAACCAAGATTGTCCTTGCATTTTTGTGGCATGAAATCAATGAGTAAATTCATTATTTCTCACATTTTACATCCATTTCTCATGCCTAGAAATGTGAAGTATGTACCAGATTTTCAGGTCCTAAAACTTGATAAAAAAGCAGCATTTTTGGGAGATTTTTCAACCAGAACAGTGAATGAATAATCTGTAAGGAAAAAGCATTTTTATCACATTTTTTACACTAAAAATATGCTCATGCCCCCAGTGTAACTATCAGCAAGACGACTGGTCACATCTCCTACCCCTTGCCAAATTCGCATACAACAACACTTTGCATTCAGCGACACAGGTCACCCCATTCTTTGCAAATAAAGGCTTCCATCCTAACCTCGAAGTTTCCCTTGATACTGTTCCATTGGAAACTGCTCACCAAATGGCTGTAGACTTAAAGGAATTACACCAGTATCTCTGCGAACAAATTAAGGTAACCTTGGCACAGTATCAAATGTCAACCAACAATTGAAACATGGCGATTCCAAAGCTGACAGTTGGTGATGAAGTCTGGTTGGACAGCTGAAACATCCGAACCAAGTGACCCTCTAAGAAACTTGATCACCAACAGCTGGGACCTTACCCAATAGTCGAAAAGGTGTCATCGCATGCATTTCGACTTGGCTTACCACTAGCATTGCAGAAGATTCACCTGGTCTTCCATGTATCACTATTAGAACCTGCGACGCCAAGTCTTATCCGAAATCACAATCCTGACCCTCCACCTCCTGTTGAAATTGAGGATTCCCTTGAATACGAAGTTGCTCGCATTCTAGATTCCTGCTGATGAAGGAAACACATACAATACCTTGTCGAATGGAAGGGCTACGAACACACAAGCGATGCAACAAGTTGGGAATACTCCGACAATCTTCAACATGCACCAAAACCTGTCAAGGTGTTTCACGAGGCTTACCCTGATAAGCCTCGACATTAAAAAAACTCTTCTTTTAATTATACTTTAACTAAAACCTTTGTTTAATTCAAAACACTACATGATAGTCTTAGTGATGGCATCAGAATCCCTTCCGAAGCAACAACGATCGCACAAGACATCTGACAGAGTTTTCCTCATGGGAAAATTCACTGGAAAATTCACAGAAGTGGTTGGATTTTCCAGATGTGTTCCAGTTAGGACAATCAGGTGAATAAAACAATAATTGCTTAAGATTTTCCAATGCTGGAACCCATTGGGATAATCCACCTGGAAAATTTTGGGGCTACACATATGCAAACAATTGGTTTGGCTAGGATTTTCAATTTGGTTGAATTCAAGAAAAATATATGATTTTCCTATGATTATAGACACCACGATAACTATGAGAGGTTGTTAGGATAACCATCAGGAAAATTGGAGGAATAATCAATATTTTCTGGGGATTACTTTGAGCTGGAAATGGCTGAGGAAAATTTCCATTCTCCAAGGTGGGAAGACCTGAT
>MU134385.1:217991-248075 GCA_015039355.1 Ramaria rubella | reverse complement strand
AGCCCAGTGCACAAGGGAGCTGCAGGTGCCTCATGCATATCTTGTGACTCAATCACAAAATGGTTCCCTCCTTTGTTCTTGTGGCTCCTTTGTTCAAAATGTGGCTTTGTGGACCCCAGTGCCCATGGGAGCTGCAGGTGCCTCACGCATATCTCATGTCTCGCTCACAAAATGGTTCCTTCCTTTGTTCAAGTGGCTCCTGTGTTTAAAATGTGGCTTTGTGCTGCCTAGTGCACGTGGGAGCTGCAGGTGCCTCATGCATATCTCATGTCTCACTCACACACAATGGTTCCTTCCTTTGTTCAAGTGGCTCCATTGTTCAAAATGTGGCTTTGTGCAGCCCAGTGCACATGGGAGCTGCATGTGCCTCATGCATATCTTGTGTCTCACTCGCAAAGTGGGTCCTTGCTTTGTTCATGTGGCTCCTTTGTTCAAAATGTGGCTTTGTGGACCCCAGTGCACATAGGAGCTGCAGGTGCCTCACGCATATCTCGTGTCTCGCTCACACAATAGTTCCTTCCTTTGTTCAAGTGGCTCTGTTGTTCAAAATGTGGCGTTGCACAGCCCAGTGCACATGGGAGCTGCAGGAGCCTCACACATATCTCGTGTATCACTCACAAAATGGTTCCTCCCTTTGTTCCAGTGGCTCCTTTGTTCAAAATCTTCCTTTTCCCACATCACAGCCTCTGGGACCTGCAAGTGCCCCCACATATCTCCCGCCCAGTTTGCACAATTGACAATTCTTTTCCTCACGTGCCTCCTTTCTTCACAGTGTCATTCTGTCCACCTGATCCCTTTGTAGCACTGCCACTGCTCCACACTTTTATTCCCCCTCCGATCATCAAACACCAGCTCTTTTTGGTTCCCTGGCTTCTTTGTTCCACACTCCTGTGCCCCCACTCCACACCTTTTGGGAGTGCCACATCCATCAATCGACCTCAGGGCCAGATCACAAAATAGAGGATCCCTTTGTTCCTGGACCCCCTTTCTCCTACAGGTATCTTTGCTTTTGCCACAGTTTCTGGGTGCCACAAGTCCCCCATGCATCCCTCAGGGCCAGATCACAACATGTGATGTTCTGTTGTACTGGTACCTCCCTTTTTCTGGTTTTCCTTTGTCTAAGTCAAGGCTTGTGCTTGTTGAATCCATCTGAATCTCATTCAATCTCTCGGCATTCTGGCAAATATATCCAAATTTTCAACCCTCTATCTGAATCCCCTTGACAATATCAGCATCTCACAGAATCTAACAGAATCCCACAGAATCTATTAGCACCCCACAGAATATATTAACATCTCTTGTAATCTTGCAGACTCTATCTCAATCTATTATAATCTATCAGAATTTATTAGAACCCATTAGAATCCATTAAAATTCCTCTGACTCTCACAGGATCTGACAGAATCTCTTATAATCTACCAGAATTTCACAGAATCACTCAGAATTTCATAGAATCCATTAGAATCCATTAGCATCCTATAGAATCCATCAGAATCTATTGGAATCTCTTAGAATCTATTAGAATCTATCAGAATCTGTTGGAATCTATCAGAATCTTTTGGAATCTATCAGAATCTATTAGAATCTCACAGAATCTATTAGAATCTCACAGAATCTATTAGAATCCATTGGAATCAATTAGAATCTCACAGAATCTATTAGAGTCTATTAGAATCTCACAGAATCTCTTAGAATCTATTAGAATCTATTAGAATCTAACAGAATCTACAGTAATCTCTGTGAATCTTCACAAATCCATTCTTCTGAGGGTGTTCCACCATTGGAAAACCCTAGGAAAACCTCTTATCATCATACTATCATTTTCCGGATCGGATCATGTTAGTAAGACAATAAATTTTTGGCTCAGTTTCCTATTTGGGAAATCCTTCAGCACCTGATATATTTTCCCAGGATTTGTCATCAGGTCTTCCCACCTTGGAGAATGGAAATTTTCCTGAGCCATTTCCAGTTCAACGTAATCCCCAGAAAATATTGATTATTCCTCCAATTTTCCTGATGGTTATCCTAACAACTTCTCATAGTTATCTTGGTGTCTATAATCATAGGAAAATCATATATTTTCCTTAAATTCAACCAAGTTGAAAATCCTAGCCAAACTAATTGTTTGCATATGTGTAGCCCCAAAATTTTCCAGGTGGATTATCCCAATGGGTTCCAGCATTGGAAAATCTTAAGCAATTATTGTTTTATTCACCTGATTTTCCTAACTGGATTACATCTGGAAAATCCAACCACTTCTGTGAATTTTCCAGTGAATTTTCCCATGGGGAAAATTCTGCCATGCCTCCAGTGAAGTCGTTTTTCACATTTTTTCTTAAAAAACTTTCTTTCTCTTTTTAATGTTTTTTGTTTAACAAGTATTCCTCAAGGTGACTATTTTTCATTTCAAAAGAAACTTTTTCTTATGTTACACCATTCACACTCTTCTTATCACTCCTTCACAAAAACTTTTCCAATTTCTTATTTGTATTCCTCATCCATTCCTGAACCTCCAACATTTCCTTTTGAACCTCCATCACTGCATTATTTGCCACAATCCACTGCTTTGCTAACCTATCCATCCAATCAGCTCCTTCCACTATCAAATCCTGCAGGCTTTGCAATGCACTGCTTCTGATGACGTCCAGATGCAATCGTTTAGAGGCATGAACAGGTGATACCCCTGTTGATGAATCTGCAACAAGATCAAGGGGGTGCTTAGCCTCACATGTGGGTTGGGAACGGATTGACGTAATAGGAGGAAGGGATGAAGGGCCAGCGAAGGCGGGCGATGCAGATTTAAGAGGTCCTATGCTCTTGGACAGTTTAACAACGACTTTTCCCTTACCCTTGGCAGCTGCTGTCAAAACTGAGGCTTCAGCAGTCTGCCGTTTGGTGCGTTTGGCTATACAAGAGGAGATTAGCGATGGTGACTACAGACAAACCAACTACTTATGATTGAGACTGCACTGTTTTCCATCACGACAACACTGTCCACAGGCACACCCTAGCTACCTGTAGCACCAATAACCTTGGTGATCGCACATCTCGCACTTCTTCTCATTCTCGACCACAATACCCTATTGGATGTTAACGAAGAAAACAAGCAGTCATTAAAGGAACTACTCACATCAACATATACGACGCCAGTGATGTGGTATGCCAATCCATCACCATACTCCGCTGGCATAGCTCTCCGATGTGTATCAGCAATCCCAACACCACCGAGAAACTTAGCCTCACGTTGTGAGACGATGGCGATATCGTCGTTGGCCAATTGATCGACCGGTTCATCTGTCAGATCCTCTGTAAGTGCCCCTTTACTGAAGAGAGGGGCTACTGGGACGGACGGAATCACCTTCGGCAGTGGAGTATCGATTTGAGGACTCGCTAGGCCCACAGCAGCGATTGCTAAAGGATTGGGTGAAGCCACTGTGAAACCTCCCTATCGACAACAGTTAGGAATAATCAATAAAGGAAAGACTCAATTACTTGCCTTCATTACCGATACCCAAGACTTCGCTGCCTCGATATCGCTTCGAATCTTCGTCACCTTGGCTGGAATCATAAACTTCGGTTGTATGGACAGACAAGCTTCTATTGCATCCGATAGCTTGTCCTGTTATCAATATCTATTAGCGACAAGTATCAGCAGAGAAGATCCGACTCACATCTATGCCCTCCATGTCCTTCACCCACATCTCAATTTCCTCAAGAAGGCTTTTGCGTTGTTCAGGTTCGGTCAATGCCTTGGTCTGGAACTGTTTGAACAGACTGTTGAAGGAGGGTGCCATTTGAAGCAGAATGAAAACTCATTAAAGGCTGCACCCACTTTTATGTTAACGACATGTACTGCGCACGGACCAGGCTACATTATCACTGGCGTGCCTCTTTGGGCACAGACCACAACACTATCTGACAATCACAACCATTCTCTATATGTGTCACTGGGGCTCCGAACTAGGAGGGGGGCTACTGTCATTATTCAGCACTTAATGACATGTATCACCATCACCATCCTCTCCAAGTCTTACCAACACTAACGACACTAGCAATATTTGCCGTCAAGGTCGGATCACTCAACCTAACAACCGATCGTCAATACATGTGGCTCCAATATCAGTAGATATGAACATCAACAACTACGATAGCTATACCTCCATTTAGCATGTAGTCCACATGGTCTCTATCTGACTTCAGTGAATACGTCTAGTATAAAACAGTAGGATAGAATGCATGTATTTCTTTAATTCTATTATCATAAGTCTTCCCCCTCTCTTTACTTGGTGTCGTCTACACATCTAAGTCATACGATGAGTCTAATGACTATTCTGAACTCATCATCCTATTATCTCTATCCCTCTTCATTCTTAATGATAAATGTTGCTAGCATCACCAGAACTTTGTCTGCTAAGTAAACTCTGCTTTCTTCTTTCAAATTCCTTCTCTATCCCAGTTTCGACAAGTAGGCACCATCACGGTGCCATTTCCCTTGCTGTCTCAGTCTGTACACTTTGCATACATTGTTGCTAACACTTTTGACTTCGTCGGAAGGGTTCCTTAACCACATTTGTTGTTACTGACTTTGTTCTGTCAAAGATAACAGGCCAAAGACGGTTTTTGACAGATTCAGAATAATCAATGTGGAGAAGGAATAGGGGTAGCGATAAATGAATATTGAGTGAGTTATTAGCTTTATGGAAAAGCAAGTATAATCAAAGAGCAGATTTCGGAAAGTCGGAATAATCGGGATACCAATATAATGATCAAAGGTGTGGGGACTTTGATGCAGATCGAAATTGGTGTGATGAAGGGTAATAAAAGATATAATGATATAATGGATTTGACTAGTATAACAGGTTTGAAACGAGTTCTCCGAGTTTCAATGAGATACAAGCTGAAGAAAGCTTGAACAAAGAAAAGCATATTTAAAGAAATATGCAGAATTCCGGAAATCGGAAACGAAGAGATAAGGGTGCATGATATGGAGTTCTGGAATCAGAGCAAATACAGAAATCAAGATAGAATGTATGGGGATAAGATTGAGAGGGATCATGACTAAGAATGATAAAATGGGGGTATATTGGAAATAAGTGGAAAAAGGTTTATTGGAATGCGGTGACAAGCATGATACTCGACAGCGCCTACTACACTACAAAAGACGCTCACTGCACACGCGCCTATCATCATCAGCTTTCGCCAGACCATCATCTGCTGTGCTACCTCCAGTCCGCCAGACATATCATCTCCACACTCATTCTATTTTTCATCAATTCTATTTTCAATATGCCATCCAGCATTGCCACCACCACATCCCACGATTCGTTTCAGATGACCGCCAAGCCAGACATACATGTTGGACCACGCGTTGAACTTCCTAGTCGGTGTTCTCCCCTTGATGTTCATTTGTCCAGTCCTCCTCCACAAGTTGTACATCGTCAGTACTATCCCCTATATGTCGAATCTCCTGAAGGCCCATACCGAATATTCCCCTCATATCCTCCTTATCACATTCACGATTGCATATGGGTATTCGATCAAACCTTCCATGCTCCCTTCTACGTCATCGGTTTTGACCCAAACTTCGAACCAGTGAATGGTTGGCATCGTATCGTCCTCAGGAATAACTGGTACATCAAAGAGCACGGATCAGGAACAGAGATTTGCTACGGTTATGTGCCTAAGGACTTCGTCAAGAAGGGCTCGTCTTCGTTCCCTCTCTGGAGGAAATTCGTATCCAAGTGTCGTGATTGGTTCACATGTTTCTGAGTCGTCATCAAGTCACATGACTCACTTACTTATCTTCGGAGAAATTTGACAAGCAACTGGAATCCTATTGGACGGCTATGACTCATTTTCATCACCTGACTCACTCGCTTCTTGGCTGTACTTCTATTTCCAATTGTTCCACATGGTCTATTGTCTGTGACTCACTTCTATTCTATTTCTGGCTTCTATTTCCAATTCGCTGCCACATTTCTATTCATTTCTTCGACCACCTGACTCATTTTTCCATTTCCTTACGAACCATCTTCCTGTTTTGGTTTTCTGCCTCTCGCCGTTAGTCATTTCTCCTGTCTGCTGTCGACGACATCGTTGTATGGCATACTCGCATCGTTTGTTGTTCTGCTCATGTATATAAGGCCTGTTTCGCCTTAGTGTACCCCAATTCACCTCTTTCAGTTGGATTCACTTGTCTAAGTCTAAGTCTAAGTCTAAGTCTACTGCTACGTCTACTACTACTACGTCTACATCAAGGCCAGCTTTGTCAATCACGTGACATTTGCTGTTGTATCTCGTCTACGCTTACGTCAGCGTATTACGTCATCATCTTCGTCACTGCTACGTCATCATCTTCGTCCTTGTTCTACTTTTGTTGCTGCTGATAGCAAAGCGCACTGAGCCGAACACCAGTGTAAGTAGCCGTGCAACGACGACACCACTACCCACTGTCTTTTGGATTCATTTCTGAAAGTAAACCGACAGCGGAAAACATCAGAATAATGGAAGCTGGATCTGGGATCTAGCAGTATCTCCCTTTTACGGCCAAGCCCTCAAAGGCCGCTTGCGCTATTGAATATTGTAGGAAGTTTGGGTGTCGGTTATCCGTAAAGGCTGAGATCTCCAATCAGATATAAATAGGGGAAACGGTCTGTGGAAGTGCAAAAACACTTTTTGACTCCCAACCACCACTACCACCAAGAAAAAATGTTGTTGCACTCTCAGTCCCCGGTACCCCCTCCATCCATCATTGAGATTAGCTCTGACGAGGACATCGTTGTGGAAATGGAAAAATATGAGTGGAAGAAAAAGGAGTTGGAGGAAAGGCTGTGGGAAAAGGTGAAGGTGAAGCGGGAGAAGCAGGAGAGGGAAGTGGAGGAGAAGTGGGAGCGGGATCGGAAGGAAAAGGAGGAACAGGATTGGAAGATGAAGCAGAAGGAGGACGAGGATCGGCAAAGAAAGGAGAAAGCCAACCGGAAAAAGCGGAAGGAGGACACAGATCAGCGGAAAGCCAAATCTACGTGGACAGTGTGGGAAGAATTGAAGCAGGAGGAAGCACGGTTGAAGAAAGCTTTGGTAAGTCGGTTTTTTTGTTTTATGAGGAAGTTCTAATGGAAAAAATTGGACTAGCCAGAGAAGGGTGACCAGGATTGGAAGGCCAATGGATATCCGAAAATTTCGTCGGAAAACGTCGGTGGCCAAAAAAGGCGACTCAAAGACGTATGGTCAGAGGCCGATGAATACAACGAGCGCTGCATGCTCTGTCAGACGCGGGGCCTGGAGTGCGTTGACAAGGAGCAGAAAAGCGGGAAGTCCCAGAAACGGGCCTGCATTCAATGCGGGCTTGACTGGAAGAAATGTACAAAGCCGGGTGATGTGAATTTCACAGCAGAAATGGTGGGAAAGGCCTCGCTGCCAGTTCACAGGTGGGTTCAGCTGGAAAATGTGGAGGCCGGACCAGGACTGGTGACAAAAAAACGTCAGTCAGAGAAAACCGCAGATCGGGAGGTCAGGGTCACATCGGGAAAGGGCAAAGGCAAGGTGCAGGTGCCAGAGAATGAGCGTGAAGATGAATTGGAGGACTCAGGGCTTGCGGAGGAGATCTGTGGGCTCTGAAAAACCATTCACAACCAGGCCAAATGGCTACAGTACAACGTGGAAGGGATGGCAGCATTCAACAAGTCGTTGAAAATGTCACACAAAATCACCAAAGTCAAATTCAAGTTTTGGAAAAAGCAGTGGGAGACGTATCACGGGGCATCGGCGCCACAACCGGACTTGGAGTTGGAAGTTGAGTTGGAGAATGCGGCAGAAAATGTCGGGCCACAGCCTGAGCCGGAAAAGGAGTCGGAAAAGGGGAAAGGAAAGGCAAAGGAGGCAAAAGGAGTCGGAATGGATGTGGATGTCATTTTGGAGGCTTCGGGGAAGGAGGTTCCAAAAGAGGTGGAAATTGCCAAGGGACCAGAGGCAGAAAACAGCGAATCCGGAAAGCGTGGATTCAGAAAAGCAAGCTGAGGAGGAATTGGGCAAGGTGGAAGGGCCTGAGCCAGAGGCCAAAATACAGGAAGATCAAATGATGCAGTAAATAGGGATCGGGAAAAATCGGAAGGCGAAAAGTAATATAGAAGTTGGAAGAATTTGGGGAAAAGTAATATAGCTAGTATAAGAATGAAATTGGTTTTTTTTTTTTTTTTTTGAAAATCAGAAAAAATGAAATGATCGGAAAAACAGAGGAAAGTGATAAAATCAAGGATGTTTTATTTAAGTTCAAAGATGTCAGAAATCCAAATAAATCGGAGTTGGAGTGACATCAGGTGACAAGACTCGGGATTGGGCTTGGACTTGGTGAGGTCGTAAGGGAAGTTCGGAGAAATCGGAAAGTATCGGGATGTCAAGGTCATAGGTCAAAGGGATTTCGGGATTGGGGGATGTAATAAAAGTGTTGTAAGAACTAGATTTGAATAGAAGAGTTGAGTTGAAAAGTGTTGTCGGAAGTGTTGGTGAAAACTTGAGTGACTGAAAAAGTTGAAAGTATTGAGTCGGAAAAAATCGGAGTAAGTATGGATGATCAGGAAAGATTGTTGTCAACATAGTGGCTACTCCCCCTTCAAGGTAGACCTCCCATTGTCTACCTTAAAACATCAGTAAGGAGAATGCAAGGAGCCGGAGTATCGGAGAGCTGAAGGATTCCTTGAGGAAATGTTTTTGGGATTTCAAGGAATGTGAGCGGGGTTTCTTGGAAACTTTTTTGATAATGTGGTCTTGATGTTGTCCAGTTGAAATTGTTGTAATCACAGATTACCAGAGAATGCAGAGGGAATCGGAATGTTAAAACATGGAAAAGGAAGAAAGGAAGAAATAAGTCGGAATTTCAGAATGTTCGGAAAAGGATTTTCAAAAGATACAGTGAGTTGAAGTTGGAAACAAATGAAGTTTTGAAAGAAAAATGTTGTTCCAGTGGTATCGTCGGTTTCAGATGAAAATGTTGTTGCGGAAATCCAAAAATGGCCACTAAATAGGGTTGTGGAACATGGGTGAAAACAGAACAAGGAGAATATGGAAGAAGAAAGGTGTTGGAAGAAAAGCTAGAAATCGGTATTTTCAGCAGAAAATCAAGGTTTTGTCAGAAAATTGGTAAGGTGCTTGATATTTGTCCTGGAATATTGTTGAAAAAGGGACAGACATTGTCCAAAAATGACTTGAAGGTTGGAATTTGTCAGAAAACGTGGATCAGAAGATGTGAGGATGGTGCATTCATGGATACAAGGGGTTTAACAACACCATTCAAAGAAAATCATTGTGGATTCCGGAGGTGGTTTGCCGGTTATTGTCCCATAACACAGAATCGGCATTGGTGACTAGACTTAGAATCAGGGTGACTGAGTCATATCTTGAGGAGTTGGATTCGGGAAGTCTGGAAGTCGGAAGTCGGGAAACTGAATCTCGGGAGACCAAAGTAGGTCTTGAAAGGGATTCGTAGTTTGGGGATTCGGAAATCATCCTGGAGTTCTCAAGGAAGTACAGACATACTGTGCGGAAAGCATCGGATGAGGTCCTATAGCTAGAGCCTCGTGAATGTGTTCTCGAGGTGTGTCTGGCTTAACTAGATGTAAGGAAAATGATTTTTTCCATAGTGAGATTCTCTCCCTCCGATAAGATGTGATCTTGTCAGAGTGCATAGTGGAATATTGATGATCACTTGTCAGAAATCGGAAGAATCGATGTAACGGATTTTCCTATCGGAAAGGTGCCAGTCATCATATTGCAAGCTGAGGATTCATCAAGCATTGATGTTGGATGTTGTGGCGAGTTGGAGAATGTCACAGCAAAGCAGGATTTTTGGAGATTTGGAAAAACGCAGGTTTCCAGGAGACATGTCATAGAATTGAATCTTCTTGTTGACCTAAGTACTACCCAATGCCCTGTCAATCAATGGATTGTAGTGGGTGGGTTAGTGGCATTCCCAGCACATCGGAACAATTAGAAGCAAGTGGTGTCATACACAATGTAATAACTGGGAATTTTTGCTGGATGGAAAAATGTGATTGATGTGAATAGCCTACTAGATGGTGCAACAAGATGTTAACATGTGAAATTTAGGCGCTCTTCCCGCGTGACAGATTGGTGCTTACGCCCACGGTCAATGGCTCTACCAACCAAAGGACGCGTTCTGATAGTTACAAGTGTTGGAGACATCGAGCTTGAGCTATGGTCTAAAGTACGTGTGTTTACCTACTATATGAAGTCACATCTGTTCCCTGATAATTCTTGTCAGGAAACGCCCAAAGCATGTCGAAACTTCATTGCGCTTGCCCTCGAGGGTACGCGGGCCTTCGCTCACATAGGTCAAGAAGAACCGCATTCAAATATTTTCTCTTTCAAGGTTATTATGACGGTGTCATATTTCACCGCGTTGTTCCTGATTTCTTGGTGCAAACCGGAGATCGCACGGGCACCGGGGGAGGTGGAGAGTCGTTTTATGGAGGTATGCAAACTCGAATTGTTTTCAGAAACTATGGATGTCTACCTTCCATACTATGCATAGAGCCTTTTGAGGATGAAATCCATCCTCGTCTCCGATTTGCCCACCGTGGGCTTGTTGGTATGGCCAACAATGGCGAAAAGAATACCAATGATTCGCAGGTGATTTTGTGAATATAGTATACGATGACATATTGATACAAAGCGCGCCATTAACACACAGTTCTTTATCACCTTGGGTAGGCCTTAACTGCTTGATGACATTTTCAAGTAACCAATCATATGCCGACATAGATCGGGCGGATGAACTGCAAGGTAAACACACCCTCTTTGCCAGGTGTATTGGGGACACGTTTTTCAGTATGTCTCACTCTGAGGTAGAAAGGATATAGGCTTACCGAGTACGATAACTCATAGACGTCTTAAAAATTGGTCAATTGGGTGAGCCTCCATGTTTTCTACTACTATACTTAGCCGTATATATTGCCCCACATCAGAGCTGGACGGGGAGAGACCTCTATAGTGTGTTGAATTTTTTTATCTCCCTACTCATGTGCACTCACCATTCACCAACTAAATAGTCCTCCGAAAATACGAACGGTTAAGATCCTAGACAATCCTTTCGACGACATCATTCCTCGTATTACGGCTGCAGAGAAACGTGCCCAGCAACTTGCCAAAGAACAAGGTATTCGAGAACGAGAAGAGGCGATGCGCAAAAAGGGTATCAAAAAGTAAGGAATACCTCTTTGAACCTCTCTTCCAAATAATGATACTCCATCCGATAGAAATACTAAGCTTCTATCTTTTGGTCAAGATGCAGAACATGAAGAAAAAGAGGTGTCCTTCAAGAAGAAAAACATCACAAGACCCGATCGTAAGACTCATGTGCCAATACTGCCTAAACCTAACATTTCTTCTTGAAGTTATTCAGCCTGATGCCTTCCCAGCTACGGCGCGTGATATCATCCCTCAACCCGGACCTTCCAAGCCCAAAGAGGTTCCGCAGAAGGTACAGTTATTCGGAAAATACGGAATCCGTTCTTTCTGAAAGGCCCAGCAGGAACAGAAAAAGGAGGAAACCGATCTCTCAAAGATACGGCAAAAACATGCTAAGGAGCAAATGTCTGAAAGGTATTCCATTCACTCAATATGTTTCGTCACTCCTTATACCCTAATAACGTATATAAGTGAACGCCGTCAAGCGGAAATTGCACGAATGGAGGCCTCCATCCGTAAACTTAACCGAAAGCGTGGTGCATCGGAGAGTGGTTCTGATGATGACGAAGACCCCAGTCAACGCATGAAAAAGAAGAAGAAAGATGGCGGCGCATCTTATTTAGAGGCTGAACTGGCCAAGTATACAACACGAAAAGTGGAGAGAGATAAGGATGGGAAGAGGAAGAGAAGGGACGAAAGTGATATCCTTGCGGCTTTGAACAGTTTTAAGGGACAACTGAAAAGAAATATGCCTCGAGTTGGTACAGATGACGAACAGGGCAGTCGTGAGGATACGGAAGGTGAGTTCACAGCTAGAATATCAAAATAGGTGCTAAGGACCAATACGCAGAGAATCCGGGAGAAGAAGGTGTGGAGGTCGATGACGACCGGACTTGGTTGACGCATGAGCTTCATTTCCCTAAAGACAATGGGGCCGAAACGGAGCGTGCAGAGAGGGACTATGAAGTGATCGATCCTCGGAGCCGCAGCGCTCGGGCGAAAGAAGAGGAAGCAGAGCGTAAACGAAACCAACGAAAGAATCGACCGAGCAGACGATGATGTACAAATTCACAATGCATGTTATTCTTTGCTCTTTTTAAGTCAAGTAGGTACATAGTACCTGGCGGTGCGAAACAACGAATCAGGTGAGATAGGCGCCTGCGGAAGCCGGTGAAACCCGATAAAGTAACCACTCTTCATTCTACCCACCATGGCCACCAAGGCAGCTGCGAAACGAGTGCGTCGCGTCGGTCCAGATATACTTTGCCTAATTATATATTGACACTGGATCTCGCAGCTTGGCAAAGAATATGCTTCAATGCAGAAGGAGCCCCCACCATTTGTTTGGGCAGTTCCAGACGAGAAGAACATATTGACATGTAAGACTGCCTGGTGTCCCATTAAACTGCTTTAAAACTGATTGGATATCTCCCCAGGGAATTATATCATTGTGAGGACATTCAATTTCAAGGAGATTGCCCTAAACCTGAGAGAGTGATTTAGCGTGGACCGCCAGATTCACCATATGCAGGTGGGGAGTACCACGGCGTCTTGCTTTTTCCTTCAGAATATCCCTTCAAGCCACCTGGGATAAAAGTTTGTGTGCAATCCGTCCGCGCAGCATCCCCACGAAACTGATGCTTCCTTTTTTTCCTAGATGCTAACTCCGTCTGGTCGTTTTCAAACAGACAAGAGGATCTGTTTCTCAATGTCTGACTTTCATCCTGGCACTGTGCGTCAATGTCAATGACTTTATGATTCTTTCAGTTTTTAACGCAAATGACCTGTTCAGTGGAATCCAGCGTGGAGTGTAGCCACTATGTACAGACATCATATTTTCACATGGATTGCACCTTTTGATGGTTGGTTCTTTTGTAGATTGACTGGGTTGCTTTCTTTCATGCTGTCCGATGAAATGACAACGGGTGGCCTGTCGAGCAGTACCAGTGATAAGCGTATATTGGCTGCAAAGAGCCACACGTGGAACATTACCCAGAAACGATTCAAAGATGCTTTCCCAGATGTAGGCTTATTGAACGACTTCTATTGGCGTGTATACTGATTAGCCTTGTTACTCAGCATTGCGCAAACAGCATGAAGAATTTGCCTAACATGGGAGAGAGCGAACGCGGGAAGCCCGATATACTCATTAATGCACCGACCAAACCGGTCCCCGGCCGGACACCGGTTCCTGCCCCGACGTTAGCTGGCGGGCAACCTCCTGCGAAGAAACCGGCGGCTCCTACAAATGGACACGGTACTCTTGCGACATGGACCGCAGGATGGCGAAATATAATATGGGAAAAGTGGCGATGGGGTGCGCTAATTGCCCTCGCAGTGATTGTGTCCCGCTTATCCAGTAGTTGATGTTCGACCCTCAACACGGCCATGTTTCCTCTTTTTTTTTTGGTTGTGGACTCCCCGCATCCTTTTCATGGCTCATTGGTTGTTTTAGCACCGTGTCACCATATTTTGGTGGATTCTGCCGGCTTGGTTTTTCTTCTTCTCATTATTGGAGCGTGCGTTGCATAGCTATCCCCTCTCATTTTTGTTTGTGTAATCTTGTTTTGTTTACAACTACACCATACATACAACGTGTCAACGTCTGTGTATTCACTCGTCCGCTCTGAGGTTTGAGCTTGTCCACAATGTTTTCAATGAGCGGTCGGACACACCATCCGCGAGGTCTTTCACATGATTCCATACTTTATCTTGTACCGCATGCTTGTCTTGACCTGCATCCATATTTATCCAGCGCCCACCAGAAGCTTGCACATCTTCCTTAATCCTCTTAAACACTTCTCGGACTCGTCGCTGGAGCTCTTCCTTTTCATACCGCTCTTCTCCATATCCTCCCCGTTGCTTGGCCGTCCCAGGAGAGATGTCGAGGAATAAAGTGAGATCCGGCGCTGGTAATCCTGCATCCGGTGCGCGACACCATTCATAAGGGAATCTCTCTTGTGCAGCGGTAGATGCACGCGACTTTGCGAATGTAAATGCCATACCCGAGAAAGCATAGCGGTCGCAAAGTACGGTGGTTCCTTCATTCAATAAGCTCTCTATGGTGGACCTGTCCCATGATAAACATGCAGAGTCAAATTGACTGAAGCAAGGGTGCCTACGCAAGCTCCCAGCGGTTAGCAGAGAACAGGAGATGCACGGCGTGATCGTCTAGCTCGGATTGAGAACGCAGGTAGTCGTCTATCATCTTGCCTATTGGTGTTGTACGATCTGAACAAAATTGTGGCGATAAGCCAGCTAACAAAAGAGGCTAGCCAGTGTGAACTTCACCTGGAAATTTAATGAGTTTCACGGCGCGCGCACATTCTGATGTCAGACGTTCATGGAGAAGGGATATCTGCGTTGTTTTCCCTGACCTGTCGAGGCCTTCGATGACTATGAACGCCCCGCGGCGACACGACATTGTAAACACCGTGATGTCGGAAACAAGGACGCAACAATCAAGCAAGCTCAGCAGGGACGCGCCTCATGGAACCCCCGAGTGTCCACCTCTGGCGATAGGACGTACTATAGCCTACAGGACTCGCCGCAGTGCTTCTTTGGACGTAATCTGCCTCGGAGTAGCCCAGGTATACACCACCCAACGAAGACCCTAAGGACTTCTTACGTCCGTATCTACGTGATGGGAAGTCAATCCCTCTATACAGGGTGTCATATCTAGGGATCCATCTGTATTTCATCTATATTCGATGGTTCTCTTCGCTCAAAAACTCTTCTTAACTGATCCGCTGGCTTTCGCCTGTCCTCTGCAGTCCCCTGTCTTCTTGCTATCATACCCCCTCGTGTTCGATTGCATGCAATATAGGGTGCTCCGATCTCCTGTGCTGCTTCTTGGGAATCAGGCCCTTGGCCGAGAACTATGTGAATTTGTCTACCAGACCGCCAGACTGATAGCCAGAGCTGCCAGACTGGCCCGGCCCTCCCCTCCAGAGTCTGCTATATAAGCTCAATCCACTCTGAAACTATGTAGTCCGTCAGACGTCCAAATACTATCAGTCAGTATTATTCTGCTTATCCTTCCAACGCGTTGTCTTTCTCGCAATCCCCCTCGTTGACCCCAACTTGAACAACTTGAAAGCCGTTAGCCATATGCCTCACACAACTGGCCTCCCCACAACACCCAACCACTCCGCACGGATGCAGCAGACCAATGTTTTGCATTTCCCCTCTATGCCACCTCTCCATCTCCCTCGCATTCCTCGGCCGAATATCGCACGACGGCACACGGAGCCTGCCAACTTGAAAATCAAATGCTCCTCCGGCCCCTCGAGGAAAACTCATTCCACTTTGTCCACTTGCACGAATCAGCGCCGTGGGACCATCGAACAGCATGATGTATACGTGTGTTCAGACGCTGTGAATGCACCTCGACTCGTTGCTTTGACGCGTGAGGCACTAGACGAGAAGGTCCAGTGCTGGGGCGGCAACGCTATGGTTGATGAATCGTAAGTACCTATGATGATTTTCTTGCAGTCTTCGATGTTAAAACTTCCCCAGGTGGTCTTACACAATCCGGCAACGCAAGACTACCCACGGTTCCAACTTCAAAGTCTCTGTAAGCTACAAACAATCCACGTCTACCCCCACTCATCAGCACCGTCTTCAGGTCAAATATACCGGCGTGGTCGCACGATGCGATAGGCCGGACCCTCATTACCCAGTGGCGCTCGAAGAGGCAAAGAGCATTCCGGGGCTCATGACCGTCCTTTCTCGGGAGTGACTGTCATCTCTGCCCGAGTCCCGTCTCGATTTCTCTGAAAATCACAAAAAAAAGGAATACATATCCATCATTCGCTGAACTACCCCCAGAAGCCTTCGTTTCCGGTTGTGTTGTTACCATTTCTTGACATTAGGTTTATCACATTCCCAGGATTCTAGACAGCGATCGCTGGACACGATTGCACAAACGTTTGTAGTATGTAATTGTATAACACGCATCATGTATCACTTGTCCACCCTGTACACCGGCACAGTAGCTAACATCGAAGAGAGGTATGGATATGTGATGATCCTGTGTAATTATATAGACGACGATAGAACACCCTTTACATCTAATATCGTGACCAGCCCTACTCCGTTTCCCACTACAAAAATATGCTCGCTAGATGCCTGTATTTCCCCTCTGTGATCAGCTGGGATCCAGCACACACGTCTCCTCGTTGTTATATCTAGAACCCAACCATTTTCCTCCATTCGCAGACAATTTGCAGACTGTGCACTCATGAACTGGTCAGGTGGTAAATGTTCAGCATTGGGGCGTATTGTGCCAGCGGGGATATCCCACTGCAGTTCCTCCTCGTTATAATCCAGAGATCGAAGACACAGACCATCATCAGAGAGTACGAGGCCAACAACCCAATGCTCGTGGCCTTCCAGTGGCGTTTCCAGTAGAAGGTCGCCAGTAGAGGCGTCCCATAGATATATACAACGATCATACCCACCGGTCGCGAACATTGTTCCATCCGCGCTGAAAGCAGAGGCAGAGACTACATGACCATGTTCATCTAATGGACCGAGAAGCTCCTCCCCAGTGGCAATGGACCACACCATAACCAGCTGGTCATACGAACCAGAGATCAATCGATCCCCTTCTGGAGAAAACGCAAGCGTGGCGATTGCTTGCGAATGTGCACGTGGAATATCTAATATGAGCTTCCCATCTGTGCATCTCCAAACGCAGATCATCCCGTCCGAATCTCCGGTGGCGACGTGCGAGGCGTCGGGGTTGAATGTAATTGAAGTTATGTTGTTTTTATGACCTTCCCCTTGTCGATCCCGGCTTGTCTGCTTGCACTCTACAACGTCCCATAAACGAATGTTATGGTCGTGACTCCCTGATGCCACGATAGATCCATCAGCAGAGAAGGCGATGGAAGCAACAGGTTCTGAGTGCCCTTGAAGTGGACCTGCCACCAGTTGCCCAGTTTCAACGTTCCAGAATGATATGGTGTGGTCATTGCAAGCAACACCGATCATTGTATCGTCGTGGGAGAACGCGAGAGACGATATCGGGCGTGTGCACGCTGTGACGGTCAAGATTTTTTTCCCGGTGTGTGAATTCCAAAATCTCAGTATTCCATCCCTACAGGCGGATGCCAGAGTGTCTCCAAAATGTGAGAACACTACGGAAGAAACGTTCGATGTATGTTCCAATGGCCCAAACCGCAATTCTCTGGTCGAATTGGTCCATATACACAGAGTCCTACAGAGCAAATAAGGAGTGGTACGAAGATTCATTTTGGAAGGTCTCACTGATCAAAGGAACCGGACGCTAACAGATCACCTCGTGCCGAAAACGCGAGAGAAGTGACTTCCCTTTTATGGGCATCCACAGAATATAATAGGTCACCGAGAGAAGCATCCCAGAAACAAATAGTCGTGTCAAAAGACCCCGTAACAGCCTGTGACCGATCTGGAGAAAAGGTTACCGAAGATATACCAAGTTGGTGGCCCTCCAGCTTCGCTAGTATCTCTCCGGATGAGCTATCCCAGACAATGGCTTTGGCATCCTTAGATCCAGAGATGATCTTACCACCGCTCGAAGAAAATGCAACAGATGTCACTCCACCCTCGTGCCCTCTGAGCTGAAGAAAAGATATGCCACGCAAAGGGTCCCAGACCCACACTGTTGCATCGTCAGAACCCGAGGCGAGCTTCCCGTCTAGTGAAAATGCTACAGACTGCACCCAGTTGGAATGGCCTTCAAGAGTGCGTAGACACACTGGCCATTGCTGGTCGGCACCAGCAAGGACTTGTACTCTATGTCCATGCGAGTCCTTTGCTAATGGACTATAGTGGAGTGTGGTATTCAATGGCGTAAAGGGTAGAGCAGAAACGTAGATGTGGAGTGTGGCATCCATAACAACTGTTGCAAACGTCTGTGCGAATCTCTCGAGGTCATATACAAAGGTTGCAAATTCGACGTCCCCAGAATCCTGCAGCCAGGAGTAAATCAAAAGTAAGAATATTTGGAGTGAAGTTGCGCGTACCCGAGCCCATATGCGGACCATGTGAAGACAAGAAACAATATAACCAGATCGACCTGTCAAAGACATGGCCTCCATCCAATGAAGGGCATGTATGCTCAGAAACTTGTGTATCTGTTTTGCCGTAGTTCTGTCAGGTGACAGCTTCGTTACATGTTCAGCCCAAAAGCGACATGCGTATTGAACGTCGTTCGGTATGTATCTTTCAACTAGCTGTGTGAGGTTAGGGATCTCGCTATTGGCCATCGAATGATCTGGAAGATTGCAAATATTGTACTTCAACATCGCTCCCATCCGTAAGAAGCACGAAGTGGTGATTCGACGGTGTTGCTGCGTCAAGTCAATTAACGTCTGGATATCCTTACACCGCGAGCGAGACGTTAAGTAATCGGAGAAGGAGGGATGCAGAACTCGGATGGCTACACCACGAGATCCAGCCAGAACACAACCTAAACTCGACACCACTTGTTCGATAGAGGTACCACACAACTCGGGTCCTAAAAGCCGACGAATAACCTGTGCTGGAAGAGGGTTCATCAGGGCTACGACCGTCCCCACTACAACCTGATAAGCTGGGAGAAAGTCTTCATCTTCCCAACCTTCCACAGCGGCGAGAGCGGTTGCATACAGAGAGTCAATAGCCGCGGTAGCAGAGCTAGGCATTTCACCAGACAGCAACCGCTCGAGTGCCTTTTCAGGACTGAAACTTCCTCGAACAAAACTACAAGCCGTCGACGCCCAAACAAAGAGGCCAGCAGAATGTTTCACGAAACTTGTTCTCCGGTAGGTTCCTGGCCACGAAGTAGGGAGTCCACAATCAGGTTTTGACAAGACAATCTGCTTCAACTGGAGAGAAACATACGCCGTAATGTCCATTACTAGTGTTAAAAGCCATTTAGTACAGCTTGCTAGCGATCGAAAACACTCTTACTGTTCGACTCAGAATCCAGGTCGATCATTTGCTTCAGGCATCTCGGATTCTGTCCCAATGCTGCGTCAATATCACGTTCCGGTCGGCCAGTCACAAAGAGTCGCACAAATGCCGGTAGGCGGGCACTATCATGCGCAAGAATCGTGAGAAGATCTTCTCTCATTGCTGGGGTTGCACATTCATCAAGAGCATCGAGTACAATGACGATGGTCCGTTGTCCTCGATATCGCTTTAATGGTTCTACGATCAAGTCTATGAATTGCCGCCTAAGAGGTCCTTTGCCAACGTTGACGTTTTTGTCGATCGCTTCTACAATTGCATTTTTTAGGTCTTCAGAGTACGATGCGAGGGCGTGTGCCAAGGTCGTCATAACAGATTTTGCTTCATTTCTATCGGAATGGTGTCGGGCAAAAAAAAAGCATCCGCCAAGACGTGACATGGACGCAAGCATAGAAGCGAAGGTATGAGCGACCGTGGATTTTCCACTGCCAGCTAGCCCCGCCAACCAAAAGACGTTTTTATCGTTTTTGGCATCCAACCACGACATAATGTCCTGAATAATGTCTTCTCTTGTGCCCGGTTGGCAGGTCAAAGTGGGATCCCAGGTTGCAGTCTCACAGGCAAGGTGTTCGCGAATATATTGATGTACTATAAACGCTCATTTAAAAAATCGTCATTGTGGATGCGAAGAATGGGCACCTTTGTCAGTCAAGGTACGGTCAATATTGGATGTGGCTAGAGCAGTTTGAATGCTAAGTGCAAGCTGCAGATTCGTAGTTAGGGTATGAAATGAATCTTCGAAAACGCTGATTTTTTTTTCTGCGTTCGACATTATATCTCTAGCGACACGACCTTCAGTGACAACGGAATCAATAAATTGAACAAATTGCTTAGGTGCTACCCGTGTTACCTTTAAACGAATTACTCATGTACCAGTGAATGAAAACACCACAGCGGCAGCAAAGTTCAAGTATGTCGGTTACATTATCTTCCAGAAGTTCAATCTTGGATAAAGCGTCTGTTGCAGTCAACCACCGGAAGGCATCCTGCATTGCAGAAACCAGAGCGAAGACCCTGGTATCCCTGCTCCGTTGGGATGTTACACTCTAAGCATTGATCAAGTCAACCATGTCAGCTCCATACAGTTTGCAATTCAAATGTTGAATGTTTAACTCACATTATGAACAACGGTCAATACATGCCAAGCTAGATTTGCATATGGGTGAACCTTCGAGAGTTGGTCGATAAGCGGTTTCAACTGAGTGATTGATTTGATAATGCCGGAGATAGATGTCAAGAAAGCAGTATTCTGGGGGTCTAGGGTGGTCACCTCCCGTGTGGACGGTATGTTCTGAGTATCATGCTGAGCCTGCTCTACCATTGCTTTCATATGTGCCAATCTTGGTGAAGAGCTTAGTAGTTCTACTGCAAGAATACGCAGAAAGCCATTTGACACTTGACCGCCAGTGTTAGTGAATTTAAGGTCAAAACCTACAGTCAAAATAAGTTTATCGACCGAAAATCAATTAGAAAGGCAATTAGAAAGCCAATACTTGCCTTTACAACTTTGAACGGCATGCCAGAAATCTATGGCCGGCAAATTCGAACGCCCAAGCTCTCGTGACGACGCGTTCTGCATGACAATGAATTCTACTGTCCAGCTCTCCTGCATAAGACTATATTTGATGAGGATTAGTGGATTGGCATGCAGATTAGAACTTACACTACAAATTCATCGTTCCACTCGGGATGTGTGGACCTTGCGGCAACCCGAGTGTCGTAGGTTTGCGTGTCGATTTTAATTCGCACGAAGGTTTTGGGTGCACGCACTGAAAACTTCCTGATAGGAAGAGCATGAATAGAGAGAACTGTAGAGGTGTTAACGTGATAAAATCCCAATATTGTCAGCGTGACTCACTTTGAAGGCGAAAAGTCTTCAAACTGTTCAAAGCAGGTCAGCAACTTGCGCTAGAACAATAGGTATGTTAAACCAGCGGCATACCTTTTTCCAGATGAGCTATGAACACTCATCTTGTTTCTCGTTTGTTAGGGTTCAAACATTCCACAGTTCTTAGAATAGCCAGACGTGATGATATGGGAAGCTGCCGATGTTTGCATCTCGCTAAGAATTGATCGTAGATTCTGTGAGATCGCGAGATTTGGTTGACAAAACCCACAGCGTGGGGCTCCTCGACCTTCGTGGCATATCCATCCAAAAACGACTGACTATCTGCTCAACCAGACCCACAGGACCCCGTCTCGGCCGCCTCGGGCGTCGGGCATCGGGCGTCGGGATGCGCGGACGCAGAGACGTAGCGACGTCGGTAAGTGTGCAGGCCCAAGTTTAACATAGGCATTCACCTACTTCACATCTACAGTGCCGGTCACCACTTCTCATCAAAGCGCCTTGCAGGGTTTGATCCTGTTTCTTGCAGTCATTATTCTCACCTTATTTTTTATTATAATAGTCCTATATTGCATATTTAGCATGCTTTAGGGTGCACTAGGTTGGGTTGTCAAGGGCTAAGGCTAAATCTAATTTTTTATTCTGGCCTCCCAAAAAATTGAAACAAATAAGGTTTGGTGCCCTACAGGGCAGAAAAAAGTATGGGGACTTCAGGAGACTCTTTCTACATGTTTGTAGACTAGTTTGGGCCAGTATGAAGTCAACGGAAGCAGTGGATCCATCTGAACTGACTGTTGGTCAACCTCATTTCAAACTCCGCCTAGTTTACTTTTGCGGAAGCTTTGGATCTTGCATAATGTTTGCAGGAACACGACAATGTGACTTATATTTCCTTACCGTGTATTCAACTTGTTTTGCTGATAGTTGGTGCCTGGAGCAATAACTGTTGAGAAGAGAGCTTCAAAGATTGATAAATAAACTCACGAATATGCACTCATGTAGTGCCAGGATTTCTGAAAGAAGTGTCTTATTGTGACCACTGAGCAGTCATCAAGACATTTGGGGAGAAGGGATTTTGCAAATGGGAATGACCCATTGCATTGTGCACAGAACTCTGGATTGAAGAAGTCAGTCGGCATCAGCACCAGTGGTGCCATAAATTACTCACTCCGTTTTGTATAATCCCAATTCATCTCGAGCTGCAACTCATGGACTCTCCACATGCAATCTGCATCATCCCCCATCCAAACATCATCTTCTAAAAGTGCTTGCAAGCCCTCCTGTTCTCCTTCAGCAAGTTCAGATAAATCAACCGCACTATACTCATTGCAGTCATTGGATTCTTCACCAGCAACATATTCACTCCCAGATGACTCTGGAGTGCATGACCTCTTGCACCGAGCGTGGGCTGCTACTGCTTGCTTGTTCAATCACGCCATCTTGAGGTCTTAATGAATAAACAGTTCCTGCGACTTGCAGAGTCCTGCAGACTGTTTTTATTTTTCTCAAAAATCCTCAAAAAATTGAAACATTATGTAAGCAAACCGAAATTTTGCGTATAGCCTTCTTTTCTCATTTCGCATTGATCCAGCTTAGGAAATGAAGGTCACAGGGCAAATTTGCGGCCGCTGCAAACTCCGCTAGGCTTGATGAGAAGTGGTGACTGGCACTGTAGCTTGTGTTTCATTGCTCAACATTCACGTCGATAATTCAAAAGAATATGGACATCCCATTGGTCTATTCGTCACGACGGTGTCCTCCGACTCTAACATTTCCATTTAAGTAGATTTATTTCGCATTATAATAAAACAAAACCTTTCTCTCTATGTGTGGAATTGTTGAGATCCCATGAACGTTAGGGAGGCCAACTCCAATGCGGCTTCAACATCTGGATCGGTAGGAATATTTTAATATCACTAACTTCACTCTCTTTCAGAACTTCTTTCCTCGCTCAGTTCTAGAATGCATTACACCCCAATACATGTCGCGCAGGCCATCAATACTCTCACCAAATATTATTCAGAACCTAAAGCATCTAATCTTTCATCAACGAATACACTGGAGGCAAACAACAATTTTCTGAGTCAGAAAATCTTTCAGAAAATCTTCAGAATCTGCCATGTTTCCTGAGGATTTTCTGGGGACAGAAAACTACTAAAAAACCTATGGTTTTTAGAGAGTTTTCTATCCCCAGAAAACTTCATGAAATTCTAGAAATGTGCTCCAGAAAATTGTACAAGAAATACTTGCCAAAACTAAGATTTTCTGATGATTTTGGGACAGAAAACTACTAAAAAACCTATGGTTTTTAGAGAGTTTTCTATCCCCAGAAAACTTCATGAAATTCTAGAAATGTGCTCCAGAAAATTGTACAAGAAATACTTGCCAAAACTAATGATTTTCTGATGATTTTCTGAGTCCAAGAAACTTAGAGAATATTGTGGATTTCCACAGGTTTTTCTGCAACCAGGAAAGCTTGCTAAAATTCTCAGAAAATCATGCAGAAAACCTTGCTAAAACCATGGTTATTTGACAGTTTTCTGATTCCTGACAATTTCCTGGTTCAAAAAACTCATTTATTGAGTTTCCTTGATCAGAAAACTGTTAAATACCCATGGTTTTCTGCAAGATTTTTGCACGCTTTTCTGGTTGCAGAAAAACCTGTGGGAATCCACAATATTCTCTAAGTTTCTTGGACTCAGAAAATCATCAGAAAATCATTAGTGTTGGCAAGTATTTCTTGTACAATTTCCTGGGGCACATTTCTAGAATTTAATGAAGTTTTTCTGGGGACAGAAAACTCTCTAAAAACCATAGGTTTTTTTAGCAGTTTTCTGTCCCCAGAAAATCCTCAGGAAACATGGCAGATTCTGAAGATTTTCTGAAAGATTTTCTGACTCAGAAAATTGTTGTTTGCCTCCAGTGATACCTCAGAAAATTCTATCTTCACCTCTACTCTCACATCTCCCCTCACCAAGCTCCAGCCCTGTACCCCTGTCCACATCAATCGCCAGATGAAAGCTGCATTTGTCTATAACCATGCTGTAGACGCATATGTGGAGTTTCCATGCAGCAGCGAGAATGCACATATTGCTCATAAATTTGCCATAAACCCGAACCCAATGGAATTCATGCATCCAAAGGGAAATATTGTGTACGGTCTTGGTGCACCCATAGGCCAACACAATGATCGTCTCTGTGAATTACTAACCGATCAAGCTGGGGTAAAAGTTCGGTGTAAAGAGACTACACTCACATGTGTGTAGCATATTTCGAATGGAAATTGTAAACTTATTACAGATTTTAGGCCAGGGGTATTAAACTTTGTGAGAAATTGGACCCCAGCCTTTGCAAGGTGTTGCATGTCTCCATGAATAGACACGACTTGCAAGAGCATTGGGGAAAACACACCACTTCTGCAGAGGCAAGTTCAGCTGGTGCGATACTCCTGAATAAAACTGTCGCATTGAAAGCGGCTCTCGATAAGCATGGCTGTGGGTGCCCTCGTGACGAATCAACATTATTGTTGAGCGTGGAGTGTGAGCTAGTAGATAAACAGAAAGGGGTATTGCAGCAGGAGCGATGGGGCCAGCCTCTCCTGGAACTGTGTGAAGGGTGGCTCATTTTTGGTAGATACAAGGATAACAAAGCATTCATCAAGTGTGTTGGAATGCTGTGAGATTTCACGTCTCGTTGCTTACCTTTTAACATAGATGCGAACATTACACATCAGGTAGTCAACATCACTTGATTGACCACCGAGTGCAAGAGACCAATGATGAGTACATGGAAGCAATGTTCGATGATGATCGGCAAGAGATTGCTCGGATTGAAGAACTTGCAAAGGCGAATAGCTACAGGCCATTGATGCCTTGTTTTACCATTGCAAACTCTTCTTCGATGAGATCATTCTGCTGTGAGTCCTATTTTCAAAACTATGTATTCACGAACAGTTACATTTTCTTTTAGCACATGAGCATAGAGATGAGGCTGGAAATTTGGTGCAAGGAAAGATGGTTGTCCAACCTTGCAAAGTTAAATTTCAAATCTACAAACCTTACGACCTTATCGCTTGTCCATTTGTGCTCATCCTCGTATCAGGAGCTCATACTCATCCTATTCCCCTTCCGCTCTCCACCCCCGCCCAGGTCAAAGGCATGGTGCTCGACCTTCTACGTTGAATGGGCCACGAGCTGGCTGATGCTACACTGCAACATTTCATGCATCATCCAGCCGTCTTATCTCAGCTTTTCAATCTGGTTGCAATTCCCAATCCAACCCTGATTGATTTTCATATCTCCTTAGCAAATAAAGGCCATATCTGTGTTTATATTAGAAAAGCCAAGGAAGAGAAATTTCCTGCAGGAACAGACTGGGAGGGTGAGTAATGAGTGATTCAGAAGCATTCACTCAATGCCTGTGACAGGTATTGTTTGCTATAAATTAGACCAGGATCTCAAAAGGATCCCTGAGGAGCATTATGTTTGTGTTGTTAAGGAGGTCCCGAGTGGTGATAAAGCAAAAGAAGACCCATATTGTGTGATACTTTGCATGACTAAAGCAATGAGCCAACAGCTTGTTGTCGCACGGTGGATTCAGAGTGATATTGGGTTTAAAAGAGCTCTTGGAACTCTCGAATTCAAGTTGGTTGGCTGGGACAGAGAAAAAGATTGCTGTAAGATTGAAAGTTTCCCTCTCACAAAGGACATGATATACCAGACTCCTACCCATACACCCTTCAGCGTTATGGTGAGGACTTATGTGAGGTAGAATCACAGCTATATATGTTGTATGGGTGGTTGTGTATGATTATCTAAAATATTTCAACACCTGAAACTCTAACTCACTCATAATGCTTACGGGCGACTGGCAAACAATGTAAGCGCCGCATGCACTGTTTGCATCACTGGACGTGTTGTGCCAGCATGTAACAAGCCATCGTTCGTGTCCTATACCATGTTCATGTCGGATGTGATCCCAATACCAACATATGCTCAAATCTGAACCGATACTGAGCTAATATTCAATGTCAAGCCATGTATTGGGCAGATCAAGGCTACAGTGGCTCAACTCGAGAAAAAAACAGATGTCGTATACATATCTGGGATGGGATCAGGTAAAACATTAACATTCTGGATGCTGCTGATATACAAGAAGGACAGTATAACCAGTGCTAGCCCTCTATTAATGATAGCACCCACACCCAGACAATTCAATCTCACCACTTTCTTGACAGCTACATGCTTGTGTACAGCCTCCTTCCTGTGCTTGTGCTGTTGGGGGGTCAAATGGGAATCCTGCACGCATCCTGATTCATCATCTGAATTGTCATCTGCAGTGTATTGTTCTTTCAGGAGATCCTCAGGACATATTTCAGGCAAGTTGTTCCAGGTATCCTGCATCCTCATGTGATTCTTCAGCCATGTTCTCCTCACTCTCCTCATCCTCATCAACCACATCCAACCGCCACCTGACCAGAGCAGGATCTGACGTGAGCAACGAATTAATTAAATCACTGAGCTCTGGAGCATGATCCTGGATGGTTTGTTCCATTTTTGCCATTGAGAAATGCTCAATCCTCTCGAGGTGTGCATTGTGTGCATTGAAATGAAAACCACGCTGTGGGTGGGTAAGGTTTTGAACCTGTTCCATGTACATATTCTTTGAGTCCTGATGAGCCCATTGATGTGTAGTGGCACTGGCAGCAGGCACACAAGAAAATGCATCAAAAATGAGTGATGTACTACCAGTGAGATTAGCCTTAGCAGGTGCATGATGGGGGGCAGGTGATGTCAGGCGTGATAAAATAAAGTTGGTTGGGGTACATGAGATGTTTTGTAATACACTAAGCACCTGATTGAGCTTGTCCTCTCGCATGGCTTGTTGATGCACCGGCATGACATGTCCAGTGATGCAAACAGTGCACGCAGTGCTTACATTGTTTGCCAGTCACCCATAAGCATTATGAGTGAGTTAGAGTTTTGGGTGTTGAACTATTTTAGATAATTGTACATATGGACCCATTCAGACTTAGCCATGAAACTATGCTAAAGATAAGTGAGAACCATAACACTGAAGGGTGTATGGGTAGGAGTCTGGTGATATACCATTTATACAGCTGATGTCTACACACACGCTTTTCTCAACCGTCAGAATGCTGAGGCACATTGTATCTTATTCCACCTGATAGACTCAGTGGTTCTCGAAGACACGGGACGTAATTTTCAGTGGCGACACATCCACTCCACTTCTCTTGACGCACCAGTTGGCATTGCACAATGGGTGTGTGACCAGCATGGCGGCCAGGCCCGGGGTAAGTGATTTCTGGCCGTTGAGTCACATTGTCATGGCTCACCTATTACCACTCACCACTCAGGCATCAGATTATATCTGTTGGATGGTTATGCCACATCCACTTCAAGAGAAAGATCAAGACGTGTAAGGTCTCTGAAGAGGTCAAAACGTTATGTGAAGCCTTGTATGCATTATGCACCCCACTTTCAATGAGACGGTAGCTGCAATATGTGAGAAGGGTGGGAAGGCCGGCTATGGTGAGTTTCCACTCCAGATGTGGAATTCACAGTGACTCACACAGTGAGGGAGGAGTCGATTTTTGCATCTCGCATACCTTAGAAACCTTAGATTTACTAAAAACTATTAACATGATCTCATCCATCATCCCAAATTCTGGCCTTGAGCACGGCCTAGAGCATGGCTGAGACTGACTGCCCTCGCTGGTATTTGTGCGTGTTAACTTACTGTAAGGGGAACCCCATTTCATGTGGTTCTACACTTCTCTATTATCTCTTATTCCTACCTATTCTTCCCCACTTCTCCCTTCCCCCCATTATCTCCCTTGCCCCTATCTTTTCGTTCAAGTTCGCTTACTTAAGCGCCCGGTTACATAACGGGATTGGATTCCAATCCCGTTACATAACTTGGCATCCATTCTCACTCACATAAGCACTTGTGTTACATAATGGGATTGGATTCCAAGCCCGTTACATAAACACAGTGCATTTGTTCTTCATTTTCCTTCACATAAGCACCCGGTTACGTAATGGGATTGGATTCCAACCCTGTTACACAATCACAGTACGTCCCAGCGCTTATTTGCATACTCCTTTAGGTAGTTATCTTGGCAGTGGGAACCTTAGGCTTTTCTCTTCCGGATTCCCATCTGCCAGGTGTGTATCCTTGTATGTAGTCTTCTGTGAGCTTATATATCTTTGGATTCCCATCTGCCAGTGTTCAGTGTGATATTCCACTTCCCCTGGAGGTTGCCCTTATAGTAGAAAAGCCTAACAACTTACTGGACCAGCTGCTGTTGCTATTGTCTCTGAATCAACTTCTTCAGGTGCATAGCAGTTCAGAACCCCTCTGGTACACTCTCTACATAGCACCCTATATTCCATCTATCTCCACTATGTCTACACCCATCTCTGAAGACCCTATTTCCTTTGATTTCCAAGCAGCTTACAATGAGCTTCACCAACGTGTTGCTGTCCTAGAGACTGCCCTATGTGTTGAAAGAGAGGAGAAGGAATTGTTATCACAACAACTCTGGCAAACAGATGTCCAAGTACACACCTTGAACCATGATGTTGCCAACCTCATGACCATGTCACTCTCCCCTCCCACCACTCACAAACGTGCAACACCTGCCACTCCAGCTGACTTCAGTGGTGACAGAGAGAAAGGACGAGCCTTCCTAAACTCGTGCAAGCTCTACCTTGCCCTATGCCTGACCCAATTTGCCAATGATCATGCCAAGGTCCTCTGGGCCCTGTCATTCATGAAATCTGGTCATGCCTCTTCATTTGCCACATGCATCTTTGAGATGGAAACCAAAAACTGGCAGGCCTACTCATCCTTCTTGGGCTTCTTTTGAAAAAGCATTCAAATCAACATTCTTCCTTCCTCATGAAGAGAGACTACTGCCAGGGCCAAGCTTGAGTCTCGTCAATATTATCAAAATCGTCACACGGTTGATGATTACATCGACAAAATTCGAGGAACTGGTCGAGAAGTCTGGGTATATGGAACAAGCCTCCCTGGTCATGAAATTTCATCACGGTCTAGACCCTCTGTCCAGAGTCGGATTGCAAATATGGTTTGAAGGACGCCCCTCAGACGATGACCTTTCTGAATGGTTTTCAGTGGCTAGGACAATTTCACAGGCACGTGCTGCCAATGAAGTGTTTCAAAGTGCTTCCCGTGGTACACCAAACACTTCAGCCCACCCCACCATCGTCTCTACTGGTCTTAACCACAGAAACCCACCCCCACCTCACCAATCAGACTTGGCACCACAACTTCAGCTAGCCCCACCTGCTGTCACCACAGCTGTTCAGCCAGTAGCAATGGAGGTAGATGCCACTCATCGTCGTCAATCTAGTTCTCTTGTCTGCCATAGGTGTGGAAAACCAGGCCACTTCTCTAGAGAATGTCCTCAAGCCTTTGATGTTTGTACCATGACTGCAGAAGAGAAAGAGGAAATGGATCACCCACTTGGTGTCATCTGCTGATCAAAAAGCTGCAAGCCCTATCAAGGAGGATGGTCCAGAGCCTCAGGAAGAAGAAGAGGATTTTGTGTCACGCAGCAGGTGAATAGTGTGCCCCTGCTGCCAATTTCCAATCATTTCGCTCCACTGCTGTATAATCAGGTAAATGATGAATATACAGATTCAGAACCTGATTCCTCAGCTACAGAGACCGAAATGCTAGACACAAACCCTTAACTCCTTTCTGACCTCTTACTCACTTCCGTTGTAAAAAATGGGAACAAAAACCTTTCCTGCACAGTATGTTGTTGCTTCCACCCCCCCCAAACTCCCTCTCTCTCCCAGTTGAGGTTCAAACCACAGACACAGCAGAGATCAAGTCGGTTCACGCTCTACTTGACTCTGGTGCCACTGGCTTGTTTATTGACTCGGGATTTGTTAAGGAAAACCGCCCTCACTGCATGACCACTCTCTGTCCTATTCCTGTGTACAATGTTGATGGCTCACCCAATGAATCTGGATCTATCACTGAAG
>MU134385.1:67174-216990 GCA_015039355.1 Ramaria rubella | reverse complement strand
TGTTTATTTCGAACACAAGAGACTCTGCGACATGGTGAAAGGCATACTGAAGTACCACTGAGAGATCTAGAAGACTTTTCTAGTCTTACAGTAGGTCTATTTACGTATACTGTGGAAGTCGTTACTCCAGTACCTTCTACAGTAAAGTAGTATCAGACCTTTCACCGTGTCCTGACAAGTGTGACTTTGACAAGACCAAGATTGAATACCTAGGTCTCATCATCTCTCATGGGAAAGCCAAAATGGATCCTGTCAAGGTTGCTGGTGTTGCTGAGTGGCCAACACCTAACAATAAGAAGGAGGTGCAGTTGTTCCTTGGTTTTGCCAACTTCTATTGTCGATTTATTGAGAAGTTCTCACACCATGCACATCCAATGTTCAACCTGCTTTGCAAAGACACTCCTTGGACATGGGGACCCTCACAGCAGGCTGCCTTTGACACTATAAAGAGATTGGTGACATCTGCACCCATCCTTGCATTCCCAGATGATGACTTCCCATATCGTGTCGAAGCAGATAGCTCCGATTTTGCAACCAGTGCTGTTCTTTCCCAACAGTCCAAGGTCGATAACAAATGGCACCCCATAGCCTTCTTTTCTAAGAGTCTCATTCCGGTGGAGTGCAACTATGAGATCCATGACAAGGAAATGCTCGCCATCATGCGTGCCCTTAAGAATGGTGACACTTCCTTGAGGGGGCAAGACATCATGTTGAGATCTGGACAGACCACAAAAATCTCAAATATTTCCACATGGCTAAAAAGCTCAACCGTCGCCAAGTCTGCTGGTCTCTTTATCTGTCTCGGTTTGACTTCAACCTGTACCATCGTCCTGGCAAGACAATGGGGAAGTCAGATGCACTCTCACACTGATCTGATCATGGCACTGGCTCAAATGACAATGATAATTTGGTGCTTCTCCAACCAGAACTCTTTGTCATCCGTGCACTGGAAGGACTGGAGTTTACAGGTGAAGAACGTGTCATCCTGAGGGACATTCATAATGGCACCAAGGATGGAGAGCTAGAGGAGTCGGTTGCACATGCTGCTAAGGAACTTTGCAAGACTACTGGGAAGTCTGTGAAGTCATCAGAGTGGAGTGAGAGGGATGGTACACTTCTGTTCTGTGGAGAGATATATGTCCCTGATCAGCATGACTTATGATGTCAAATTGTCTCCCAACATCATGACACTCGTATTGCTGGCCATGCTGGACATTGGAAGACCTTGGAACTTGTCTCTCGGAACTATTGGTGGCCCCACATGTCTCGCTATATTGGTAGCTACACAAAGGCGTGTGACCTATGTCTGCACACCAAGGCTCAGTGTCGATTGCCTGTTGGAGAACTACACCCTCTGGAGGTTCCTGAGCAGCGTTGGGAGACAGTCAGTGTCGACTTCATTGTTGAACTCCCTGAGTCGCATGGGTACGATGCTGTGATGGTTGTTGTGGATTCCTTATCCAAACATTTTCACTTCATCCCCACCTTGACCACAATTACAGCATTGGGAGCCTCTCGTCTCTTTAGGGATCATGTTTGGAGACACCATGGCCTACCCCTCCATGTGGTTTCAGACTGAGGTACACAGTTTGTCAGTGAGTTCACTCGTGAGCTATACAGACTTCTGGGTATTGAGGTGGCTGCCTCCACTGCATACCACCCACAGACCGATGGACAGACAGAATGTGTCAACCAAGAGCTGGAGCAATACCTCCGTCTATTTGTGAACGAGCGACAGGACAACTGGGATGACCTCCTACCCCTTGCAGAGTTCTAGTAACAACAACCATGTTCACTCATCCACAAAAGAAACTCCCTTCATGCTTGACTCTGGTTGTCACCCACGCATGGGCTTTGAACCTCACCAGCAGCCATCTAGAAGAGAAGCTGTGAATGAGTTCAAACAATGAATGGCTGACTCCCTGTCTGAAGCCTGAGCTGCCCTTGTAAAGGCAAAAGAGGAGATGGCTCGATACTATAATCATTGTCATGAGCCAACCCCTACCTTTGTTCCTGGTGACAAAGTCTTCCTAGATGCAAGCGACATTAGCACCACTTGCCCCTCTAAGAAATTGTCACATCGGAACCTAGGCCCGTTCCTAGTGGAATATAAGGTTGGCTCCAATGCTTACCGTCTTTCAACTCCCCAAGTCGATGAGTCGCCTCCACCCTGTCTTCCCTGTGGTGAAGCTCCTCCCAGCCCCTCCAGACCCCATTCCTGGTCGGAAAGCTCAACCCCCCACCTCCCCCAGTCCTTGTAGGGGAAGATAAGCATTATGAGGTTGAACAGGTTTTGGACAGTCAATTCCACTGTGGGAAACTCCAATACAAGGTCAGGTGGAAGGGTTATGGGTATGAGCATGATGAGTGGATTCCTGAGACAGATTTAGCAGCCCCAGACCTCATTGCCGACTTCCACCTCCTCCATCCTGGTGCCCCTCATCGCATTCGTGCTGCTGATTTCGACACCTTCCGTCAAAAAACACCTGTCCCTCCAGTAGGTCTCAGTGTGTCGGGACGTCACACTCTAGAAGGGGGGTGATGTAAGGGGAACCCTTTAATGTGGTTCTACACTTCTCTATTATCTCTTAATCCTACCTATTCTTCCCCACTTCTCCCTTCCCCCCATTATCTCCCTTGCCCCTATCTTTTCATTCAAGTTCGCTTACTTAAGCACCTGGTTACATAATGGGATTGGAATCCAATCCCATTATGTAACTTGGCATCCATTCTCACTCACATAAGCACTTGTGTTACGTAACAGGATTGGATTCCAACCCCATTATGTAAACACAGTGCATTTGTTCTTCATTTTCCTTCGCATAAGCGCCTGGGTACGTAATGGGATTGGATTCCAACCCCATTACATAATCACAGTACATCCCGGCACTTATTTGCGTACTCCTTTAGGTAGTTATCTTGGCAGTGGGAACCTTAGGCTTTTCTCTTCGGATTCCCATCTGCCAGGTGTGTATCCTTGTATGTAGTCTTCTGTGAGCTTATATATCTTTGGATTCCCATCTGCCAGTGTTCAGTGTGATATTCCACTTCCCCTGGAGATTGCCCTTATACTTACCCTTTGGACTGTTCGAGGTCCTCCCGCCTTGTTTCCTGAGGTTGCCATCCACGTACGTAAATGAGTGTCTTGTTGTGCACGGTGCAGCTCATTACATAGACGACGGACGACATCTTGTGGTTTCAAGCTCAGCAATGAGTATCACTTACTTAAAGCACGGCCCTCCTTGCCCCACTCACACCCTGCTCTCCTACCCCAACCCAACATTGCAACACTCATTTTCAATGCCTTACATGCATATTGGATACATGCGCAGGACGTGATCCTGTATTTACTTGTTGCCTAGCATGCAGCAGCTCTTAAATCAAATCCAGGCTGCTAGGCACCTGGGGGTCATATTTTCGTGGAGTTTTGAGTATGGAAAACTCACGCCATATCAATGGTAAGTTCTCATCTTTTGTATTTGCTATAGGCACTCATAGGATGATTGGATCCCAGGCCCTGTCACACTAATGGTGTGTTCGTTGCCAGTAGTGGTCTTAAATTGTACTGGGCGAACAGCAGCCTGCTCCCTCCACTCTGCCTACATGGGTTCAGAGTCGGTAAGAAGCTTACCGTACTCAAAGCCTGGTGTACTATTCAACCTACACGCCCTGGTGAGGTTGCAAAATATCACCTTGCATGCCCCTTTGAGGGAACAGATGACTTTTGCAGCTATGTTGGCAAGTCATTATCATTCCTATCGTGAAATCCAATTCGCTGACTTGACCTGGAAGTGCTTATACCTTCCTGCCCATTGCAGTTGGGTCTAGCCAGCACTGGCATGGGTACGCACATGTACATTCACAATGACGGTCAAGGTTTTTTGGATAATCTTAGGCTTGCCAGGCAAACATGTAAGTTTGTTCCCCTGTCAAGAGGTCTTGCTAATGTGTTGTCCTTACAGTCAGTACTCTTTCTTACACAATATTTCCCCCAGCCTCCAATTTGACCTTAACCTCTCTGGGGTCCCTGTGCAGCTGCTCCCCCACCCGCTCTTGCTCCTCATCCCCTCGCAGCCCCCTTTCCTTCCTTCCCCATTTTGCCTCCCCCTGCCAGATTAGGTGTTTTCGGAGGAGATCGGCCCTGCACTCCCAAGTCCACTCCCGTTCATTGAACGCACCGCAGGCTACCGCGCTCTCATTTGCCTGGCGACAACTACCGGCCTTGCACTGGACCACATCGACACTTTATTCGGCAGTATGGAGAAGTGTTGCTATTGTTGGCGAACATTTTTAGGGCCTGTGTTCGAAGCACATCAAGGAATTGATGGGATCCATGGCTGTCAAAGAACAGGTGGGAGTGGGTTTGGAAATGGCTTAGGGCAATACAAAGGGTTAGACGCGTGGTCTGCCTGGAGTACTTCTGCATCCAGGAGTTACAAGAGATGGATGAAGCTACCCATATACCCTCAAGAACCTCCTCTCATTGCACCTACCACTTCAGGTTCTGCAAACTCTTCTCAGACCACTGAGGTCAACATCAATTCCAATGCAATTGAAGTTGATTAAGTCCTTCTCGCATGCATCCTCATGCTTCAACAGCCACATTTGTTTGCTACTCAAGTTTTGCACGCACCACTATTCTACAATTCTTTTTGTAAGCCTTCACCACTCATAGAGTTTGATTATCTTGCCATGGTTCTCAATCTGCCTTGCTACCTGATATTTCTGTTTGTCACTCGTTTCTCTGGCTGCTTTTTCAGCTTGCCACTTTTGCACTCTCAAACACTTTGCTGCCAATCATAAAAAATAGAGTTCTTTAAGCTGTCTTTACATACACCCTTGATAATAACATTGTCTGGACTTGGTTTAAAAATTACCTATGCGAATAAGAAATATTTTGCTGTGCATTGGGCGTGTCACGTGACTTACGACTTGCAGCTCTCACCACATGAACCAAAACACCGCCTTCAAGCCTGAAAATTTCTTGCATGACATGTCATCATATACCCTCATGTTACTGAAGGATGAGCGTGGAAGCTGCTTTATCCAGACATGCCTTGAACCCAATCAGATGAACAAAATGAGGTGAGTGGCGAGCCACTGCACATTGTTCAATGATAATTAAAGTCTGTACAGTTTCCTTATACTATTATAACTCAAAACTGTGCAGATATTGCAATCCACAAAAACACCTTCAGCCTTCTGCACCACTGCATAGTGCATGGCATGGATCTTCAGAGGTTCCGATTAGTGCAGGAGTTAACACGCCACGTAATACAGCTGGTTCAGCATCAGTTTGGGAACTATGTATGTGGTCTTTTTTACCTATTTTCTTGGTTTTTCTTACTAAAATCCCTCAGATAATTCAATTCCTTTTGGACCAGAACAACATCCAGTTCAGCGAGGGCATCATCAGCCGACTAGCTGGAAATGTGCGTGTCTTGAGCATGCGAAAGTTCAGCTCTCTTGCCATAGAGAAGAGTATTTGTGTTGCAGAGGATCAAAGCCGCCAGGTGCTTATCAATGAAGTCATCAAGAGTCTGAATGTTCTACTGATGGATCCCTACAGAAACTATTGTGTACAAGTGAGCCTTATCCTGTACTCTTTCTTCAAACTTCCAACCTCACCCCACCTTCTTTTGTCAGACTGCTTTAGATTATGCGGAACCAACTCAAAGATCAGCCATAAGTGATGTGCCACCTGATTTAAAATGTGACGCTTATGCAAATCTTAGCTTGTTGAGGGAATATGTTTGACAATACCAAACATTTGCGGTAACAATTTCACTCAATGCATCAAGATGAAATTGCATCACGAGCTAAACACCCCAGCGCCTCCTCACATCTGGGGCCACCCCATTCCGTCCATCTGTATAACTCCTCATGAACCTCCAAAACAATATTCACCCTATCCAGGGGTTATATACCGCTTGTGTTATAATAAATAAATAATTTCATTTGTTCCCTATCTAAGGTACGATGCCTAAGTCAACTGTGAGGGGGCAGTGTGCGCGGCAGACATCTGTATGCGGGTGGAAACATGCTGTTAGGGACTGGATCAGATGTGAGGTCGGGTTTGGTCAGAACTCTCCTTGACTGAAATCGGAAGTCGCAATATTCGGAAATGCGTGGAATATTGGATGACTCGGAAGTCAGAGATCTGAAGACTGATCTATACGGGTGTTGGCTTCAACTTATGGGTTGTGCCCTCTTGGATTTCTAGTGCCCTGGTATTTTGGACTGAAGACCGAATGGAATTATTGGAGTTCCAATGGTCAGGTCTATTCAGAAGGATCAGTGACAAATAATACATTAAGACTTATTGGAGATGAGCATGCCAGGGTTGGAATAATTGGGATACCGAATAAGGTCGAAAGCTTTATTGCGGATAGAACTTGGAGTGATGAAGTGTAATAAAAGATGTAATGATATAGGGTGGATAAGATATATCAGGTGTACAGGATATCATGGGTTATAGTGAGATAATGTGGTAATGAGATGAAGTAATGAGATATACAAGCTAAAGAAAGCTTGAGCAAGGGAAAGCGTATTTGAAGAAACATGCGGAATTCCAAAATTGGAAACAGAAAGATAAGGGTGCGTGATACGGAGTTCTGGAGTCGGAGTGAATACGAAAATCAAGATAAGACATACAGGGATAATATCAAAATAGAATTGTGACTAAGAATGATAAATGGGGACATGTTGGAAATAAGCAGAAAGGGGCTTATCAGGATGCGGAAAACATTGGAATAACAGATCTGGGGTCTAACAGTATCTCCCTTTTACGGCTGAGCCCTCGAAGGCCGATTATGCTATTGAATATCGTGGAAAGTTTGGGCGTTGGTTATCTGTAAAGGCTGAGATCTTGGATTGGATATAAATAGGGGAAAACGGTCTGTGGACACAAAAACACTTTTTGACTCCCCACCACCACCACCACCACCACCACCACCACCACTCAGTTCCAATGGCATCGCGCACCAGGTCCACCTTGCCCACCCACTCCGTTATTGATGTCAGCTCCGGCAATGAACTTGCCGTGGAGGTGAGAGAGTATGAGCGGAAAAAGAAGGAGTTGGGGGACAAATTGTGGGAAAAGTTGAAGGCAAAGCGGGAAAAGCAGGAGAGAGAAGCGGAGGAAAAGCAGGAGCGGGAGTGGAAGGAAAAGGAGGATTGGGATCAGAAAGAACAGGAGGATTGGGATCAGAAGGCAAAAGAGAAGCAGGATGACAATTGGCGAAAAAAGGAGGAAGCTGATCGAAAGAAGCGGAAGGAGGATGCAGATTGGTGGAAAGCTGAATCGACGTGGATGGTGCGGGAGGAAGCCCGACTCAAAAAGGCGTCGGTAAGTCGTCTTTTTACAGTTACTATTGACAGGGTTGACGGAAAATTTGGACTAGCCAGAGAAGGGCGACCGCGATCGGAAGGCCAATTGGAATCCAAAGGCCATGTTGGATAATAATGCACCGGAGACATAATACAAAATGTACCTAGAGAAAAGCGTGGGAAAATTGTGTAAAAAGATCGAATTTTGACACCATTTGTATGGTGGGAAAATTGAGGACAAAGTGTGTTTTTGGTCAACATTTGTTTGGGGTGCAGATGTTGAACAAAGTTAGGATTTGATTGGGGTGAAAATTAGGAATTTGCCTCAGATTTGTGCCCCACACAATTCAGGGCATTTTTGTTTATTTTATCACGTTTTTTACACCCAAGCATTTTGTAAGCAAAGTTACAATTTTTCCAGGGACAAAATAAGAACAAAGGGGAAATGGCAGGAAAATTATAAGCAATTTCCCCTTTGTTCTTGATTTTCTCCCTGGGAAAATTGTAACTTTGCTTACAAAATGCTTGGGTGTGAAAATTGTGATAAAATAAACAAAAATGCCCTGAATTGTGTGGGGCACAAATCTGAGGCAAATTCCTAATTTTCACCCCAATCAAATCCTAACTTTGTTCAACATCTGCACCCCAAACAAATGTTGACCAGAAAAAACACACTTTGTTCTCAATTTTCCCACCATACAAATGGTGTCAAAATTCGATCTTTTTACACAGTTTTCCCACACTTTTCTCTAGGTACATTTTGTGTCATGTCTCCAGTGATGTCGGAAGCCAAAAGCGTCGACTCGAGGACATATGGTTGGAGGCCAATGAGTATGATGACCGGTGCATGCTCTGTTGGACGCAGGGGCTGGAGTGTGTCGATGAGGAGCAGAAAAGCAGGAGGTCGTGGAAGCAGGTGTGCATCCAGTGCCAAAATGACTGGAAGAAATGCATGAAGCCAGACGACGCGGATTTTGCGGCAGAAATGTCAGGAAAGACATTGTTGCCAGCACACAAGGGGGTTCAGGCAGAGAACATGGAGGCCGGACCAGGACTGGCGACGAAAAAATGTCAGGCGGAAATGGCCATGGATTGGGAAGTCGGGGTCGTGTGGGGGAAGGGGAAAGGCTAGGAGCAGGCAATGGAAGACAATGCGGAGGATGAGGCGGAGGATGCAGGGCTTGCAGCGGAAATCCACAGGCTCCGCAAGACGATCCACAGCCTCAACAAGTGGCTCCATTACAATGTGGAGGGAATGGCAGCATTCAGCGACATGCTGAAGATGTCGCACAGGATTGCAGAGATCGAGTACAAGTTCCGGAAAAAGCGGTGGGAGACATACCACGGGGTGTCGTGCCTCAACCGGACTTGGAGTCGGAAGCCAGGCTGGGGAATGAAGTGGAAAACATGAACCAGAGAAGGAGTCGGAGAAGGGGAAAGGGAAGGCGAAGAAAGTGGATGGTGACGGAATTGATGTCGACGTCATTCTGGAGGTACCGGAGAAGGGGGTTCCAAAAGAGGCAGAAGTTGCCAAGGAACCGGAGGTGGAAATCAGCCAGAAGGTGGCAGATCTGGGAGATGTGGATTTGGAAAAACAAGTCAAGAAGGGATCGGGGATGGCAGCAGGGCCTGAACCAGAGGCCAATGGGCCAGAAGAGGAAACTATGCAGTAGATAGGGGTCGGAAAGGTGAAAAGTAGTATAGAACAAATCGGAAGAGTTTCAGCAAAAGTAATATAGTTAGTTGTCGGAAAAATGAAGTTGTTTTTAAAATTGGAAAATGAAATAATCAGAAAAACGGAAAAATGGTGAGTCAAAGATATTTAGTTGAGTTCAAGGATGTCGGAGAATTGGGGTAAATCAGAATCAGAGGGAAGTCGGAACACAACTTGGGATTGGGGTTGGACTTGTAAGAAATCGTGAAGAAGTTCAGGAGGGTCGGAAATATCAGGATGTGAAAGGCATACATGTCGAAGGGGTTTCAGGATTGCGGGATGTAAATAGAAGTGTAGTAAGAGTGAGATGTGAATAGAAGTGTTGGGTTGGAAATGTTGTCAAAAAAAGTCGGAATAGGAATGGATGATTGGGAAAGATTGTTGTCAACACAGTGGCTACTCCCCCTTCAAGGTAGACGTCCCATCATCTACCTCAGGCATCAGAAAGCAGAATACAAGGAGTCGGAGTATTGGAGGACCGAAGGATTCATAGGGAATGTTTTGGGTTTTCCAGGGAACAAATGGTGTTTCTTGGACATTCCTTGATAGTGGTCTTGATGTTGTCTAGTTGAAATTGTTGTAATCACAGATTACCAGAGGATTCGGAGAATATCGGAGGGTTTGGACTTGAAAGGGAACAAGAAAGGAATAAATCGGAATTTTCAGGATGTTCAGAAAAGCATTTTTAAAAGGAAAAGAGTAGAAGTTTGGAAACAATGAGGTTTTGGGAACGAAAAAAAACATCGTTTGGAAAATGAAAAGATAAGGACTATTGTTGCAGGAATTTGAAAATGACCATAAAATAGGGTTTTTTGGGGAAAAAGGGGTAGAAGGAAATGCGTAGGGAAGAAAAAGGTGTCAGAAAAGATAAAAATCGGGATGTTTTGGTAGAATTTGCAGGTTTTGTCAGAAATATTGGTAAGGTGCTTGATATTTGGCCTGGAATATTGTCCTAATGGTTTGAAAGGTCAGAATTTTATCAGAAACGTGGGTTGGAGGATGTAAGGATGGTGTATTCATGGATACAAGGGGTTTAACAGTGCTATTTGAGGGTGATCATTACGGATTCCAAAGGCGGTTTGTCGGTTATTGTCCCATGACGCGGAATTCAGTATTGGTGACTAGACTTGGAGTCGGAGTAACTGCATTGCATCTTGAATAGTCGGATTCGGGAAGTCTGGAAGTTGGAGGTTGGAAAACTAAATCTCAGAAACAGAAAGATGTCTTGAAGGAGATTTGGAGTTCGGAGTTTTTGGAAATCGTCCTGGAGTGTTCTCAAGGAAGTACAGACGTACTGTGCGGGATGTGTCGGATGAACTCCTATAGCTAGAGCCTCATTAACATGTTCTCGAGGTGGTTCTGGCTTAACTAGATGTGAGGAGAATGATTTTTTCCATAGTGAGACTCTCCCTCCGATAGATGTGATCTTGTTGGAGTGTGTAGCAGAATATTGATGATCGCTTGTTGGGAATCGGAAGAATTAATGTAATGGATTTTCCTATTGGAAATGCACCAAGGTTTCCATATTGTCACGTTGCGAGTTGAGGTTTCATCAAGCATTGATGTTGGATGTTATGGTGGGTCAGAGGATGTTGCAGCGAAGCGGGAGTTTCGGAGATTCGGAAAAACACAATATTTGCAGGTTTCCTGGAGACATGTCATAGAATTAAATCTTCTTGTTGAGGAGTGCGGAACTAGGTACTACCCAATGCCCTGTCAATCAATGGATTGTAGTGGGTGGGTTAGTGGCTTCCCCAGCACATCAGAACAATTAGAAACAAGTGGCATTATATGCAATGTAATAACAACCGGGATTTTTCACTCAATGGGAAGAAATGTGATTGGCGTGATTAGCCTACTGGATGGTGCAACATAAAATGTTGTCAGTGACAGAAGACGGAGACCAGCAGAAGGCGGGAATCTGAAAGATGGTGTTTAGACGTAATGATCGGTCAAAAACGTTTAGAAGAAATGATCTTTGGGGATTTTCGGGATTGGAGGTAAGATCAGAGATGATTGTAAAGGATTTGGCGGAATTGTCAGAAGGTAGGAAGGGTGTTTTTGGAAAGTGTCTGTGGTGATCTCAGTAAGGCACGAAAGAAGATATGAACGCAGATTTGTGCTCAAGGGTCTTTTGAGCTGTCAGTCTTGGGAGCTCAGAAGGTCCTCTAAGGGGACCTTGATGTCGGAATCACTTAGTGTGACAGTTGTAGTTTGGGATTTTGCTTTCCTGGTGAAGGATGATGACTTCGGGCATATTTTCACTTTATGACCAGGTTTTCCACAGTAGAGGCATAGCTTTTGGTCAATGTGTCGTTGTTTCTCCTGTAGTATTAACTTGCCGTCTTGTCTGAGGATGTCAGAAAGTTTTGGTGTCAGCAAAATCGGGATTTGGTTGGAAGTTGTTGCCATTTTTTGTGAGTCATCACAAAGAAGGTTGGAGGTTGCATTGTCGATGTCGCTCAGGATTTGCTTGGGTTTGAAGTCTTTGTCTATGAGGCACTTGTCAAAGAAGCTGGAATACTCATGAACGTTTGATGGGTTGATGACATTCTCAGTAGATCTGTTGGTGTCGTCAAAATCGGGTGTTTGGATTTGGGTGTCCAAAGACATTGTAGAAATCAAGAGTGTTAGCTTGTAATGAGGCACTTGTTGAAGAAGCTGGCATACTCATGAACGTTTGATGGGTTGATGACATTCTCAGTAGATCTGTCGGTGTCGTCAAAATCAGGTGTTTGGATTCAGGTGTCCAAAGACATTGTAGAAATCAAGGGTGTTAGCTTGTATATACTGTTAGGGACCGGATCGGACATGAGGTCGGGTTTGGTCGGAACTCTCCTTGACTGAAATCAGAATTCTCAATATTCGGAAATGTGCAGAATATCGGATGACTCAGAAGTCGGAGATCTGAAGACTGATCTATATGGGTGTTGGCTTCAACTTTTGGGTTGCGCCCTCTTGGATTTCTAGTGCCCTGGTATTTTGGACTGAAGACCAGATGGAATTATCGGAGTTCTGATGGTCAGGTCTATTCAGAAGGATCAGTGACAAATAATACGTTAAGACTTATCGGAGATGAGCAGGAGGTTTCGGATATTTGGAATCGGAATAACCAATGTGGGAGGAGATAGGGTTAACGATAAATGAATATCAAGTAAGGTTTTAGCTTTACAGAAAAGCGAGTGTAATCAAAGAGCGGGTTTCAAAATGTCACATATGTAGGGGTCGGAATAATCGGGATACCGAATAAGGTCGAAAGCTTTATTGCGGATAAAACATGGAGTGATGAAGTGTAATAAATGATGTAATGATATAGGGTGGATAAGATATATCAGGTGTACAGGATATCATGGGTTATAGCGAGATAACGTGGTAATGAGAGGAAGTAACGAGATATACAAGCTAAAGAAAGCTTGAGCAAGGGAAAGCGTATTTAAAGAAACATGCGGAATTCCAAAATCGGAAATGGAAAGATAAGGGTGCGTGATATGGAGTTCCAGAGTCGGAGCAAATATGGAAATCAAGATAAAACATACAGGGATAATATTGAAATAGAATAGTGACTAAGAATGATAAATGGGGACATGTTGGAAATAAGCGGAAAAGGGCTTATCAGGATGCAGAAAATGTCAGAATAACAGGAGTTGGATCTGGGATCTAACACACGCCATGCAGATGCAATAACGATGCAGTGGCACTATGTGATGGTGTGTGTGCCGGCGTGTGCAACACGTGGGTCAAGTAGGCCATGGGGGGGCCATCGGACACAGGATAGAGATGAGGTGGGGAATGTGGGTGGTTGAGGCCAGCTACAAGGGTAGAAAATGATGGGAACGAAACAGAGGTGGGGACATGGTAGATGGGCAGTGAACAGGGAGGGGCCACAGCAGCTGTTGACGATAGTGTGGGTGTGGCAAGCTGTATGAGGATCAGTCCATGTAAACAACGTGCACAAAAAATTCACTCACCCCTCATGTAATCGGAATAACCTTTCCTGAGCTCTGGCCGATAAACCTGGCAGCACCAATCTCTGCCTTATGCAGGGTTTTCTGTGCTTGCACCAGTTTTTCCTTGTGCTGCTGTAGGGTTTCCAGCTTACAAGTCAAAGTATGTGCCCCTCTTCTTCGTTTCGTGGGGGGCATACCAGTGAGTGAGTCCTCATATTCTTGTTCTACTTGTGCCATAACATTATGACAGGCTCCAACTCTGCCAAGTTGTGAGGCCACATGTTCGTTTGCCACAATGATGTCATGGTCTGTTGTGTCGAGGCCTTTCAAGCGCGATGTCACTGCAGATGAGATCGATACACATCTAATAGGTACCACTGCTACGTACAAGTTCTTTTAAGGTTTGTATGAGCTCATCGTGATGCAGATCCCATGTTGTAGGAGTGTTTTACCCCACTCTCTTTGAATGCCTGAAAACTCTTGTCTTTCTCCCTATCAAAAATTTCTCCATGGACTAGGGCCCCTAATAAGGTACAGCCGGTACCTTTGTGATTAACATATGCATGTGCCGTTTCTGAGACATTAATGTTTGATTCTGCGGCAAGCATACGTCCTTTGGAATCAAACTCTTCTCCCAACAAATGCCTGCAAAAGCGAAATTGCTTCGAACTTTATCTTGTACCCAGTCTACCTATTGTGAGTCACTGTGAATTCCACGTCTGGAGTGGAAACTCACCATAGCCAGCCTTCCCACCCTTCTCGCATATTGCAGCTACTGTCTCATCAAAATTGGGGTGCATAATGCATACAAGGCTTCGCATAAGGTTTTTGACCTCTTCAGAGACCTTACACGTCTTGATCTTTCTCTTGAAGTGGACATGGCATAACCTGAAGCAACGACGGAGATGGTTGTAAGGGGAAAGCAAAACCAGGGGTAGCTGCGGCTGATGTAAGTCTAACTTGAAGGGTAATTTTGCTGTTACATCCAACAGATATAATCCAATGCCTGAGTGGTGAGTGGTAATAGGTGAGCCATGAAAATGTGACTCAACAGCCAGAAATCACTTACCACAGGCCTGGCTGCCATGCTGGTCACACACCCATTGTGCAATGCCAACCGGTGCATCAAGAGAAGTGGAGTGGATGTGTTGCCACTGCAAATTACGTCCCATGTCTTTGAGAACCACTGAGTCTATCAGGTGGAATAAGATACGATGTGCCTCAGCATTCTGACGGTTGAGAAAAGCGTGTGCATAGACATCAGCTGTATAAATGGTATATCATGTCCTTTGTGAGTGAATGTAAGAATCTTATACTGCATCACACAAACAGACTGAGCCAATATATTTATTGGAGTCTGTGATTGGTGTGATTACAGGTAAAAGTTAAAGTGATTATCTAATCTAGTTGTGGACAACTGTATAGTTGTCCACTATCTACAGGCGCCCTTAGTGGGCAGCTTTACATAATCTAACCCATAAGTCACTCTGGTGACTTATCTTCTCTAAATAGTAGCATATATGCTACAGTAAGAATCTACATTCTTACATCCTCCCCACAGACCAAACCTCAAGGAGGGTTGGGCAATTTTTATGCTGATGGGGGATCAGCATATATGGTTACAGGCGCAGTTGAGGAAGACTGCACGGCTACTTCGATGGAATTGTCATAGTAGAGGGAGTCGGCGGGGTCGACTTCCATAGGATTATCTTCCGCTGTGTGAGTGGATGGTGCGGGGGGTCCCATCAATGGCACGTCCATACGTGCCTGTGAGCGGGGAGGCCCTCCGCCTCGTCTGTCTAGCGACAAATCGTCGTCGGACATTCTGGGTGATCCCCAAAACCCTGGGGAACACACAGGAGTAGGTATATGAAAGCCAGTAAATATCCAGCCTTCATGAGTGCCGAGTACCCTCTGCGCAGTCACGTTGTAGCAGAACTTGCTCTGCTTGCGCATGAAGTAGGGCTCTATATTTACAAGAACCCTAGCAGGATCTACCCCCATGTATGTACCTAGTCACTGGGCTAGCTCACTGAGCGACATCTCTGCGTGGGGGAATTTCCAGTCAAATGCCTTCTCGACGCTAGTAGATAGTAGCATCGGGAGATCTTGCCACCAGCATGTACCAGCAAGATCAGCCCACTGGCCACAAACTGTAAACAGTTCCGTGAGCTTCTGAAGAAAGACTAGGCTGTCTTTCTTTGGCTTAATAAGTTTAAGCCAAACCCATATGTCCACATCCTCCAATTGGAGGGTGTTATCCCCAAGCCCACAAATAGCAGGTGATACTCCCTCTGGGGAGTACTCTATCGTGCGTAACGTGTCCCTAAGGTTGGGAGGCATGTCATGAGCAATCTCAAACATGGGTGTTTGAGTAGCCAGGCGCTGCTCGCAATCAGCACCCTTAATTATAGCATGCTGTGCAACATGGCAAATGTTGCACGCGCAAGTGTCAACTGCTCAACGAACTTGGGGTCATTGAGCTGGCAGGTGTCGAACCACTCTGTGGGTTGACGGCTCATGTGCACCGCATTAGGGTGTGGCGCTTTGCCCAATGGGTGGGGTAAGTATCCCATCTGTGTTGCAGGCGGGTCACCTATGGCTGGGGCGATGCGGGTGTTCAGTGATGCAGGGTATGGCGCCGCTGATGCTCACTTCATGGATGCGGTAATGTGACCGGAGCGAGTTGGTCCTACCCGTGAAGCACCAGTAGTGGGCAGGGAGGGACTCACTGAGTCTGTTACCGAGTCTGGCAGCGATGTCAGATCAATTATAGTCAGCGCTGATTGCGTTGACTTCATGGTGGATAACTTATCCACCATTTTGCAATTAATCTGTCTCTCCTTATCAAGAGCAGCGTGAAGCGTATTGAGCTCTGACTGAAGCTCGCGTACCTCCTCCTTGTAGGAGGCTACTGCATCCTTGATAAAAGGACGTGTCATCTCAGTGAGTAACGGTGGCCAAGCCACTTTTAATGCATGTTCAATGTCGCGCATTTGGGGGTTGATAAGCCGCAGTTTTGTGGCTTGCAGCAAGTGCTGCATATACACATTGCACTCCAGACAGGAGTCGCAATGGACAATTGTGATGGTGTCCTTGACGCCATGCACAGCCCAGCTTTGCTCCTTTTGGAGCATAGCGAATTGCTCAGAAGCACTAAGTAGTGCCTCTGCTGAGGGGTGTTGGTGGGATGATTCGCCGTCCATGTGCACAATTGTTGGTACACTTGCACTGATGCGGGTGTGGAAGTGGATGGCAAAAATCCTTGAAGCGGCGATAAAATTGTTGCTTAAATTTAAGGCAGGCACAACCACTGTGTCACATGACTGTGTTGCGTCGCATGAATCACCGACACGATGTATGTTCATGTTGAGTCCTTTTATTAAAGGACTCACTTACTGCTGCTATCATGCCTGTAAGGCATGATTAGGAAGCTCCCGTGGCTTCCTAACTCCCCTCAGCTCTAGATAAGCATCTAGCGCTTCTAACTCTCTGCATACAGAGAGTGGCTCCCAGGTGACATCTCCCAATGTCCACCGTACTTGCAACTCCAACTTGGAGTCTATAGTCCAGCAATGAGCCAGTATCTCATCTACAAACCATTCAAGTTCATCTTCTTTCCCAAAGTCATAAATGTAATTTACGTCACAACAAGGAAATCGTTCATCATCATTAGGTATATGCGGTCTATTTAGACTTGCATGAAACTTTGGAAATATCCTCCAAGCCATGAGCTCTGGAGGTAACTCAAGTTTCATGTTGGAGGTGGCGTTGTCCACCTCAACAATTTGATATGGCCCAATATAATTAGGCACTAGTTTCTTTGCCCGTCCTTTAGGTAAGGACAGGTTCCTCGTAGACAGATATACTAGCTATCCAACCTCATATGTTGTTCCCTGACAATGTCTACTATTCACAGTATCTATCTGCTGTACTTGACTCATGATGATCGCATCATGAGCATCAATTAGGTTCCATGATGCTTGTTGTGTGAACTGCCGTACTCCTCTAAAAGTAGTATCACTGATAGTACTTGCCTGATACAGGGCAAGTATCCACTGTTCAGTTCGAACGGTGCGTATCCTGTGGTTGTGCTGACTGAACTGTTCAGTGTGAATTCTACCATTGGGCATTTCTCAGCCCAATCCTTCTGATCACTCTGTACTACAGTTCGGAGTATTTGACCTACAGAATGATTTGCTCGTTCTGTTGCTCCATCCGTCTGGTGGAATGCTGTGGACATGAGCAGTTTTGTGCCCATTATACACTGCAATTCTCTCCAAAATATGGACGTGAATTTGGAGTCACAATGCAAAATGATCGACTCAGGTACTCCATGCAGGTGTACTACCTCTTTGAGGTATAACCACGCGACTTGTCACGCAGTAACTTTCGTCATAGTTGGCACTAAATGCACCATAGACGTGAGTCTATCAATCACGACTAATAAATAGTCGTGACCCTTGGATTCTGGCAATGGACCAACAAAGTCCATTCCGATAGACTGCCATGGTCTATCGGGTATCAGCAGAGTATGCAATAGCCCTGCTGGTCTTCTATTGTCCTTCTTTGCAGCCTGACAGGCTGCACAGGATCCACAGAACGACTCTATGTCAGCTGCCATTCCCGACCACCAGTACGATCGCCTGATGTACTTGTCAGTTTTGAATTGTCCAAAACGGCCAACTACTCTATGTGCATGATCGATGATTATCTCAACCATTCTCCTCCCCTTGGAAAGAACTTCCTGGGGAAGACATACGACATCTTTATTGAACTGGTTCTTTGTCCAAACCAGTCCGTTTCTCACTCCGAATCTGGGGTGAGCCTCAGGATTTGCCGATACTTTCTTGAGTATTGGATCAGTACCATAGCCATTGGCTACAGCCTTTTTTAGGTCAAACTCACATTCTACGCGTGAACGTAGACTCTCTGAGTCTGCACCTGATGCTGTATCTAGTACATCATCCTCCTCATTACCTTCCACCTGTGTGGGAGGTACTTCCCTTGCTTTCTTCATCTGCTGCGCATATGCTACCCACTGCTCTGTCACCTCTTGTAGTCACTGCAACCGTCACGCTGTGGCCATTCATATTTCTACAAATCGATCTGTTGGGAGAAATTCTCCTTCCGGGTCTAGCTGCGCATCTGCGTCAATGTATTCTTCTGCTGTGTGTGATGTTCACCCTGCTTATCATTCTTGTAGTAGCATGACAGACAGTTGGCTACCTTGTTCTCCACCCCCAGTACATGTACCGTGGTATAATTGAATCTGGAGAGAAACTCCCACCAGTGCACCTGTCTGTCAGACAGATGCTGTTGTGTCTCGAAGTATTTGAGGCCTTTGTTATCTGTCACCAGTGTGAACTGGCAACCTAGCAGCTTATCCTCCCACTTCATAAGTGCTTCTAGGATAGCAATTGTCTTGTGCTCATGCGTTTTGTAATGCTGTTGCGTGGGAATGAATTTCTTTGAAAGAAATCCTGCTGGATGACAAGTCATCCAGTCCAGACCTTGTCCATAGACTGCTCCGACTCCAGACTTGAAGCCGTCTGTCACAACCCAAATGGGTTCTGAACTAGCGTGATTTATAGGCTTCAATATTGGAGCCTTACATGCTAGTGCTTTGATGGATTAAAAACACTTATCCATCAAGGGCATCCATTGAAATGTCCTATTATTGCATGCACTTCCTGATAAGGGAGTTGTATATGCCGTCAAATCTGGCATATATGGTGCCAGATACTGAACGAGTCCTAGAAATCGTTGGACATCGTTAAATGTTCGAGGTCTTCTCCAACCTCCAACCTTCTCCATTTTATCCGCATCAGCATGTATGCCCTTGTCATCTATTATGTGACCAAGACACTCCATGCGAGGCGAATACAACTCAATCTTGGATTGATTTCCACTGAGGAACAAATGTGCCTCACGTAATATTTCAAACACCTTTCTAAGGTGTTTTTCATGCTCTTCAATAGAGCTTGAATAGATGAATATATTGTCCAAGTATATGTGGACTGATCAACCAATTTGGTTACCAAAAATCAACATCATGAGACGTTGAAATGTAGATGGCGTGTTACAATCACCAATCTGCATAACCCGGCTTTTGAATGTGCCGAATATGGTCACAAAGGCCATCTTATTGACATCCTCCTCAACTACGCATATTTGTTCATACGCATCAGATATGTCAAGCTTGGATTGGTACGTGGCACGGGCTACGTCATGCCAGATCGTATCCTGGTCTGGGAAGGGTGTAATGTCCTTCACTGTGTTGTCATTGCGTAGACGTAGATCTATCGCTGTTCTGAGTTTCCGTTTTTCTTTGGAATGCATAGCGCTGGTGCTGCAGAATGTACTGATGCTGCTACCCACCAACCAGTGGTGGTATACTGGTCGACTTTGTCGATCAGTTCATTTCAAAGTGCTTCCAGGCACTTCAGTAATCAATAATGAAACTGTTTAGTTTCATCCACGAACTTAATTTTTTGGTTGATCTCCCTCCATGGAGGAAGTACTAATGGCACACCTCCAAAGAGGTCTGCGAACTCTTGCTCTCATCTTTCCCTTAGTTTGGGGAAGTCATCAGCTGTTAATAACAGTTGATTGGTGCCAGTACTCCCATTGGTATTTCCATCGGTACATTGGTCGGGTAGACCAACATCGATATTCTGTTGCTTTTCTTTTCGTTTTCCCTTGTCTCACCTCTTGTCTGGCGAGCTTATCGATGGCTCCTCTTGCAATGAGGAGCCATTTGCGAGTCACGGCTTGTGGCTCGCTGGTTTGGGTTTAAGGCTTGCAACTTGAGTCCTGCGTTCAGCCGGATCCTGGTAGTTTGGCTGCACTTCCCAGGCATTCGCATGGTTCGGAATTACTTCCTTTCCCATACGGATGCATCCCTCACCTCTAAAGTCAAGGGATATCCCTAATTTACATAGGAATGGTGTTCCTAGGATTGCATCATAGTATCTACGTTCACTATATTGAAGTATTCCTCAATATTATGCTCACCAAAATGGATATTGGTGTGCGTTCCGTAGTTGATGGTCGACTTACTGCCGACACATGCTGGCTGTAGACGAATGGGATGTTCGAGTTCGAATGTCTTGATGCCTACAGCACGTATGAAGTCTGGAGAGAGCATGACTCCCTCGCACCCGCTGTCTAATAGGCAGTGGGCCCTGACTCCACCAATCTCCCAATACCCGGAGATTGTCTGGTTGTCTATATGCACCCGTTTGGGGCATGTCTTATCACGTGGTCTGAACTGATGATCGTAGATAGGCTCAATGGTCCTATCTATGACTCCTGCATGGATACGGAAGTCGTTGTTTTGACTTAAACCACCACTAATTGTGGTAGTTGGTTTCTGCGCCGCATATATGCGCCACCTTTCTTCATATGATCCTCCTAGCAGGCGTACTCTGTCTGCTCGATATGAGCTTTGTGTTCTCATATCATCATCATCATCCCATTGATAGGGCATGAATTCTGACTGGTAATCAGCAACTAGTTTGCTGATTTTTCTCTCATAGTCGTCCTGAATGTCCATTTTCTCATCTAATTTGCCGCTTTCTGGCTCCTCCTCCCCTTCTTGAGCACTCCCTGAGTGCTCAACCACTTCCTCTAACCATGCACCTGCTATGCACGGTTTATTCTTCCACTGTGGGCAATTGGGCTTGATATGCCCAACTTGTCCACACTCATAGCACATTAGTTCTGTGCTACATCCTTGACCTCCTGAACTTCCCGGAGGTTTTTGTGGAGGGTGAGAAGTGGCGGGAGCTCCTGCTCCAGCTCTTTGTGTAGCTTGTACCCCTGTTTGGGGTACACTCGGTCTTGTCTCTGCTTGAGATCGAGCATTAGGCAGACAATATGTCGTCTGCTTCATTGTAGGACAGCTCCCTGTATTGGGAACTTGGGACAAGCTTGCAACAGCCTGAATTCAACTCTTCATCGAACTAGGCTTTGCTTGCGGCGCGTTAGCGCTGCTAGACTCCGTCTTGCGCGATCCAATATCATATTGGGACACATCCTCTACAGCCTTTGCAGCCTCGTACAATTCAGTTATTGAACTGAATTTGGTCGTGCAGCCCAGTTTTAGGACTTCATGACACAGTGCTTCTCGAAGCACTGCTACAAACCGCTTGCAGATTGTATATTCATCAGGCGGATGTATCATCTGTGCTGCGTACTTTGTAATGTCGTTCCATAACTCCTGAACAGTTTTAGTCCCTTGCACAATTGTGTCGAACTTGTTCGACGCATGTCTATGCATGAGTGCGTGTAGGAATCGCTGTTGCAACTCAGTGATTGCACTCTCTAGGGTCCACTCAGCAACGACTCGATCATGACGCTCGATATTTTGAGTGTACCACTCAAACACCTTGCCCTTAAGGCGAGTGCCCAAATAGTTCAGCTGGAGTTCCATGCTAGACGGCCCCAGTAAGCTATTCATGCCTAGCCATCTCAGGATTCCTGAGACGAAGTTCTTGAACTCTTCGAGATTTGCTTTCCCAGCATATTCTGCTGGGTGAGGTAGTTTACTCCAGCTTTAGCAAGCACGGATTTGTCTGGCTCGCTGTCCTTGTGTTTCTCAAGGGCAGCTCGCACCATCTTTATGACACCATCTACATATGTAGACAGATTTCCTCCTACCTCCTGAACCCTCCGTTCAGGATCCGTAATTGCTAGTGATACCGCATGCAGTATCACTTGTACAAGTTGTATCTGCCTGTGTGGGAGAGGCACGTGATTACTCATGTCCTGCGGCACTGGTGGATCGGCGATGTCTTCATCGATCTGATACAGTAGTTGACGTTTGTTGGCCATTAAGAACACATCCCTCAGTCTATAACTGCTACTAAGGGCGGATTGAGCCACTCTTGATGACTCGATCAGTTTGTTGAAGGTGTCGCCTTCAATCTGGGCAATGTATGCCTCCTCGACTAGATTATCCACGTGTTTAGCATGGAGTTCTAGTGCACAGTGCTTCCATTGCACTGCCTTCTGTTCAATCCTATCCCAGTGATTGAACTCACGTTCAAGACTAACGTGAGTGCTAGTCGTGGTACTGATGCTATCAGCGTCAGACTTCATCATCTCCCGCAGTGACTGTTGGGTCACTGCTTTGAGCACTTCTTGCTCATTGTACATCCTTTTAGATCTGCAAATTCCTTCGCAGATATTTTCTCTATCGCGAGCCTCTAGCTCATGATCCGTCTCTTCCTCAGTATGCTGGTGCGTATTGATGCTATCCTGCTCTAGGGTAGCGCTCACTTCACGGGGACCATTCCTTCTGCTTGGTCCAGACGGAGGTGGCATTCTCTGTCTATCTCATTTCTTGCAAGCCTTTTCAGCCTTGCAGTTGACTTCACAATCCCTATTGGGATTGTTTCCACGTTTGGGGGCCTTTCCACGTAAAGGTCCCTGTACTTCCTCCTCCAGGGACTGTATTAACAGTTCCATACCATCTCCCAGGGTTTGGAGTTGGTCCACAGTGTCATCCGCTGCACAAGCTGCCTCAGCCGCTCGTTGGCTCACTTCACGCGTAGTACCTATGTGTTTACAGCTCTCAAAGAGAGCCATAATTATCTGGGCAATATGTCCAGATGTACGCTCATATCACCAGGTTTCGTCTTCCTGGCGTATTGACCCATGCTCTTCTGTCCCTGTTTGGGATGGCAAACTTCACGATCTGCGATGTTCCTGAACATATGGCAGCTGGGACATTCACACACTCCTGGCGACCTGTTAGTATCACTCATCGGTACTTCTCTCGACTCATCAAGAGGCGATCGTAACTTTGACCTGGTCAAAGTTCTTCTTGTTTTCTTAACAGGTGATATTTTGTCCGTTTCTGATTCCTCCAGCGCGGATCTCATTAGATCCACCGATACTCACTTTTGACTCATGGAGTCAGAAGCTACGGGCATCGTAGTTCTATGAGGACTAGCTATCCTCATCGGTGTTCCCATTCGCCTGTCCACGTCGTGGGCAGTCTCAGCTCTCCTGTCTGGGCCTCTGGCTGTGGCTCCAGACGTATCTTGATCCTCTCTGGATCTTGACGTTCGGCTTCAACTTCTTATCGAAGTCATAGATCTATGATCTATCAGCTACACTGTGGCGTTCTTCTATTGATTTTAGAAAAATCAACAGTAAACGTCTGTTTACTGTTTCCAAAACTTCTGGCGAGTGTTAAACTCGTCGGCTTGAGTAAAAAGATTGGTTTGATCTTTTATCGATGTATCACAGTACTGCCAATGAGTTGGCAGTCAAAAAAGTGTAAGAATCTTATACTGCATCACACAAACAGACTGAGCCAATATATTTATTGGAGTCTGCGATTGGTGTGGTTACAGGTAAAAGTTAAAGTGATTATCTAATCTAGTTGTGGACAACTGTATAGTTGTCCACTATCTACAGGCACCCCTAGTGGGCGGCTTTACATAATCTAACCCATAAGTCACTCTGGTGACTTATCTTCTCTAAATAGTAGCACATATGCTACAGTAAGAATCTACATTCTTACAGCGAATCAGAGAAACTTTCAATCTTACAGTGATCTTTTTCTCTGTCCCAGCCAACCAACTCAAATTCGAGAGTTCCAAGAGCTCTTTTAAACCCAATATCACTCTGAATCCACCATGCGGCAACAAGCCGTTGGCTCATTGCTTTAGTCATGCAAAGTATCACACAATATGGGCCTTCTTTTGCTTTATCACCACTCAGGACCTCCTTAACAACACGAACATAATGCTCCTCAGGGATCCTTTCGAGATCCTGGTCTAATTCATAGCGAACAATACCTGTCACAGGTGTTGAGTGAATGCTTCCGAATCACTTGTTACTCACCCTCCCAGTCTGTTCCTGCAGGAAATTTCTCTTCCTTGGCTTTTCTAATATAAACACAGATATGGCCTTTATTCACTAAGGAGATATGAAGATCAATCAGGGTTGGATTAGGAATTGCAACCAGATTGCAAAGCTGAGATAAGACGGCTGGATGACGCATGAAATGTCACGGTGTAGCATCAGCCAGCTCATGGCCCATTCAATGTAGAAGGTCAAGCACCATGCCTTTGACCTGGGTGGGGGTGGAGAGTGGAAGGGGAATAGGATGAGTATGAGCTCCTGATACGAGGATGAGCACAAATGGACAAGTGATAAGGTCGTAAGGTTTGTAGATTTGAAATTTAACTTTGCAAGGTTGGACAACCATCTTTCCTTGCACCAAATTTCCAGCCTCATCTCTATGCTCATGTGCTAAAAGAAAATGTAACTGTTCGTGAATACATAGTTTTGAAAATAGGACTCATGGCAGAACGATCTCATCGAAGAAGAGTTTGCAATGGTAAAACAAGGCATCAACGGCCTGTAGCTATTTGCCTTTGCAACTTCAATCCAAGCAATCTCTTGCCGATCATCATCGAACATTGCTTCCATGTACTCGTCATTGGTCTCTTGCACTCAGTGGTCAATCAAGTGACGTCGACTACCTGATGTGTAATGTTCGCATCTATGTTAAAAGGTAAGCAACAAGACATGAAATCTCACAACATTCCAACACACTTGATGAATGCTTTGTTATCCTTGTATCTACCAAAAATGAGCCACCCTTCACACAGTTCCAGGAGAGGCTGGCCCCGTCGCTCCTGCTGCAATACCCCTTTCTGTTTATCTACTAGCTCACACTCCATGCTTGACAATAATGTCAATTTGTCACGAGGCCACCCACAGCCATGCTTATCGAGAGCCACTTTCAACGTGACAGTTTTATTCAGGAGTATCGCACCAGCTGAACTTGCCTCTGCGGAAGTGGTGTGTTTTCCCCAACGCTCTTGCAAGTCGTGTCTATTCACAGAGACATGCAACACCTTGCGAAGGCTGGGGTCCAATTTCTCACAAAGTTTAATACCCTGGCCTAAAATCTGTAAGTAATAAGTTTACAATTTCCATTCGGAATATGCTACACACATGTGAGTGTAGTCTCTTTACACCAAACTTTTACCCCAGCTTGATCGGTTAGTAATTCGCAGAGACAATCATCGTGTTGGCCTATGGGTGCACCAAGACTGTACACAATATTTCCCTTTGGATGCATGAATTCCATTGGGTTCGGGTTTATGGTGAATTTATGAGCAGTATGTGCATTCTCACTGCTGCACAGAAACTCCACATATGTGTCTACAGCATGGTTATAGACGAATGCAGCTTTCGTCTGGCGATTGATGCAGACAGGGCTGGAGCTCGGTGAGGGGAGATGTGAGATTAGAGGTGAAGATAGAATTTTCCAAGGTATTCGTCAATGAAAGATTAGATGCTTTAGGTTCTGAATAATATTTGGTGAGAGTATTGATGGCCTGCGCGACATGTATTGGGGCGTAATGCATTCTAGAACCGAGCAAGGAAAGAAGTTCTGAAAGAGAGTGAAGTTTGTTAGTGATATTAAAGTATTCCTCAGGCTCTACCGATCCAGACGTTCAAGCCGCATTGGACTTGGCCTCCCTAACGTTCATGGGATCTCAACAATTCCACACATAGAGAGAAAGGTTTTGTTTTATTATAATGCAAAATAAACCTACTTAAATGGAAATGTTAGAGTCGGAGGACACCGTCGTGACGAATAGACCAATGGGATGTCCATATTCTTTTGAATTATCGACGTGAATGTTGAGCAATGAAACACAAGCTAGATGTGAAGTATGTGAATGCCTACGTTAAACTTGGGCCTGCACACTTACCGACGTCGCTACGCCTCTGCGTCCGCGCATCCCGACGCCCGAGGCGGCCGAGACGGGGTCCTGTGGGTCAGTCGTTTTTGGATGGATATCCCACGAAGGTCGAGGAGCCCCACGCTGTGGGTTTTGTCAACCATCTCGCGATCTCACAAAATCTACGATCAATTCTTAGCGAGATGCAAACATCGACTAGGGACTCCTCAACTGAGTAATATTGTATTGGCGAATCATCCTTGTGCAGTACATAGTAGTCTTTTTGAGTGATATGCCGTAGCCATGTAGTGCTGCTCCCGGTTATGTAAGTACGTCGCACTGCGCCTTCAGTTTCTCCCACCCACAAATCACCTTCGAAGCATAGGTATTGCATTCTACATATGATGCACGGTTGTTTTCTCTGGCGAGCCAGGAGCACCACGATCTCAGGATGATCACATATAACCTGCGGATGAGCTGGACCCTGGCTGAATCCAAGATCTTGTACCTAGTGCCATGGCGCTACGGTCGACATATATTTAACAACACTTCGCTTGCGATCAGTCGCTGTGACCTTGTAAGCTGATCGGTGATCAGCGTAAACGAAATGGGCGGATCATCTGCCACCGCCCTTGGTTCTACAATGACCTTAGAAAGAAATAGTATCCGTGCGTTCGTGGACTTATAAACACGATTTCGTTGTATCTGATACCTTGTTGTTTGTTATGTCTTCTAGTTTAAAAGGATGGCACCCCGGAGAAGCTGCAATCCAGTCCCAACTCCATTATTCCTCAGCGGTCAAAGATGCTTTTGAATTGTCTGCAAGCTCACTTCCAGCAGAGCAGGTAGCCGAGCATTCTACACTGATACTCTTACCACTTGTTACGCTGGATCCACAAGGACGACCTTGGGTTTCGATTCTTACTTCGTCAACGGGAGAGCCAGGCTTCGTCTCGAGTCATGCCGCGAATATGGTGGTTGTGGCAGCGACACCTTGGGATGGCGATCCTCTTAATGACAACTTGCAGCACTATGAAAAGCAAAAGACCTCGAAAATACTTGTCGCTGGCGCAGCCGTCAATTTACATCGCGTCGGACCTCGCAATAAGTTTTCCGGAACCATTAGGGAGTTTCATAGAGGTGCCACATCATGGTCCATCGTTATGGAGGTGAACCAAACTTTAGGGTATTTGAGCTCAAGTATTTTTCGGTTCGAATTCTGACAAGACATAGAAATAGTAACCGATACTTAAGCATCAGAGGGTTGGATGTTTATCCCGCTGCCATGCCCATTGTTGAATATTGCAAGAGGGACATGGAAGAGTCCGAGCGTCTCCCCGACAAGCTCATCGAACTGATCCATCGAGTGGACACTATGTTCTTTGGTACGTCGTATGTTGCCGTAAAGAAAGATGAGAAACGGTTCCCGTCACGCCTGAGTCTCAATCACCGCGGTGGGAGGCCCGGATTCCTACGGGTCCGCCCCAATGATGGTAGAACTATCGTCCTTCCTGACTATTCTGGTAGGATCTTTTTTGAAACCCCAATTCTTCGAACTCATTGTATGCCTGGTGACAAGGAAATCATGTAATGAACTCACTGGGCAACATAGAAGCTACCCCAGTGGCTTCACTCGCAATTCCCTGTTTCACTTCCGGAGATGTACTTTACTTGACCGGCACAGCCAGGAACTTCGTTGGAAAACGAGCCCAAGCTCTGATGCATCGTGTCAATGTGCTGACTACGGTCAAGGTCACGGGTTTTATCTATGTTCACAACGCGCTCCCTTTTCGAGAGCGCGAAGGATCATTTGTCCAGTCCCCATATTGTCCCCCAATACGAATGCTGACCGAAGAGAAACCAGGCCAAACGCATTACAAGGGTGTTTCGGCTCGTATATCACAAGTTGTATTGAAGAGCCAAGACATCGCGATCTTTTCCTTCGAAGCTTCTAGGGAGATCTCTATTAAACCTGGTGAATGGGTGATGTTAGACTTTTCCTTTGCTGTTGGACGACCAGCATACCCTCAACCGAATGTTGTCTCCGAGGCGGAATCACGGGAACTACATGATGATCGCGTTAGGACGTGGACTGTCTCAAGCCATTCCTCTTCACCCAGCAAAACGTTCGAAATTATGATGCAAAGGAAGCCGGACGGTTTGGTCACAGGGTATATGTTTGACCTCGCCCACAGTATTGCAGGGGGCCGTTTGGACACAGTAGTTCCCATTGAAAGCGAGCGACCGGGCAAACTTCGCCTCGTGAGTACGGGCGGTGACTTTATATTACCCAAGAAGGGCTCGAATATGCTCTGGATTGCGGGTGGCATTGGGATTACTCCTTTTGTCTCCCTGTTGCAGGCCGTTGAAGAAGGATCACTGTGCGACGTTGAGATCGTTCTCGCTAGTCGATCGCCGGATATCCATATACCTTTATTGACTTCCTCCTTATCCTCGGCTAAAATGCAGCCAAAAATTTCACTTCATCTTTACTCGATCGCAGCACCTACGATACCAACGCATCCGGCGGTTCATCTTTACCATCACCCACCGCGTTTCAACCGTGGATCTTTGAAGCTTGACATCTCTGACATCACAACGCGCGATATTTGGATTTGCACCCCCAAGACACTCTACGAGGTGGTATTGGATGGTCTCATTGATGCGGAGGCCGATATAAATCGTTTGAGATATGAGTCGTTTATGTGGTGAAACAGACATAAAAGGTGTTATAGCAAATTTATGATATACTAGCCTGTTTTCTTATCTGGGAGCGAAGCTCTTTTTAAAGCGCAAGCTCATATGGTGGCTGTTCCCATGAAGTTAAATGAAAGCTGTGTTTATCTTACGTAACTACAGATCTCTCAGTGCATAACGCAGCTGGGGCGGGGGGCTTTGCTTGCAGAGCGCAGCATGACTTCCTCCACTCCTAGTTTTCCTTCTTTATATGATCCCCGTCTTGAACTCGATTCTCTCCGGCGTGGAACAATGCAGCCCGGTGGGAAGTATCTTGAAAGTGCCCGTGGTGAGTTCGTACTCCTTCATCAATGTCGCATTGAGTTAATCGCTCTTAGATATATACGTCTTCACGCTCTATTGGACATTCATTCTTTACGCCCCTCTCTATCTAGTCACTGGTACTTGTGCCTCTATCTTGTTAGCTCTTGAGCCAGTTCGGAGAATCCGCACCGTCTTGACATCATCCGTCTTTTCCGCTCGTACAAAGCCAAGAGTAGTCTATCAGCCTCGCAAACGGTCTATTGCCTACGGCGCGGTCGTATTTTTAGTATACGGAGTTGTTGGAACGGGGTTGACAGTGTTGGGAAGCACAGTCATTGGCTTCCTCATTGCAGGCGTTTATGCATCAGGGAGATTTCAAGTCTCAACGTGCGTTCCTTGGTTTTGATTCAAATTCAACCCTACGGACCTTCCGATGAAATTGATACTTCATCCAGATGGGTGCCGTTCATCTGGGCGTTATTACAGACCCTCGTTGCGTTGATCAGGTATTCACTCCCATATGCTACAATTAGAAGTAGTCTTATCAATCTCCAGCATGTGCACCTTGACAATCAACATAATGTGACATGTCGCAACACCTCGAAAGACCATCGTCCCTCTACTTTGCCCTTCTTCAATTCCTTCTGAAGCTCTTATTCAAATACCAACAAAAGCATAATGGATTCATCTACCCTGCCTCTTGGATGCGTTTGATGTTATGGACATCTTTCATGGTGTATCTAGGTCCTGGTAACCTCAGCTTCAATCAGCCATCTCCTCGACTTTGGTTTCAGTCTCCGTGTCAACCGTTGTTTCCCTTTCTCTGAGCCAGGTTTTAAGAACACATTCCCCCTTGGCACCGTGGCTCTTACACCCCTTGCAGTTTCGTCCGTGATGGACCATCAACACATGCAATTCATATTTGAGTGCCCCGGGAACCATCACGTCCAAATGCGCTTGGGCCATAATTCGATTTGCTTTCTTCGGCACCCATCCTAGCAAGTGGCTGAGTCTGAACACATGTGTGTCGACGGCAAAGCTTTCTCTTCCCAGGCTGAATAATAGGACGCAGGCAGCAGTTTTAGGCCCCACGCCATCGTATCTTTGGAGCTCTTCCATGATTTCTGCATTGGTGAAGCTAGGCGAGGTGAGATGTTGCAGTGAATATGAACCATGCTCGGCATGCACGGAATGAAGGATCGCCTGGATGGCCTTGGACTTTTTCTGTGCTAGCCCACCACGTCTTATTGCCTGGTACAGTTTTGCTTGGGGTGCTTCGGCAATAGCGGCGAAATTATGGAGACCGAATGTTGCATCCAAATCCTTCCTCGTACGCGTGAAGTTGCAGGTCGACGTGTTTTGTGATAGAATTGTGTCAATGAGGGAGTCAAGGACGTTGGGAGCATCACTACGTGTCGAGACTGTCAGCGTGGGTGGTCGTTCTCCGTGCGTTTGGACGAGTAATGCGTGTACCGACTGGACTTCTGCAGGAGTCGGATGAGGGAAGTCGAGGAAAGGAGAAGCCGTCGCATAAGTTGAAGCGATCTTAACTTTTGTTGATTTGTTTGGTGAACCTGGTGAGGATGATGGGATAACTTTACGTTCGGGCAGGTCGGTGATGGACGAGGAGCGCTCACACCTTTGGAGGTCCCTAGGCATGATATTAAATTTCAGAAAAGATGTTTGTGTAGGTCATGGAAAGAAGTTGGAAGCAGAAGGCAATCTATATACAAAGTGTTTCTTACGTAACATTGTAATTCTCAGCAGCTTCAAAGTTGTAATAAGTAGCCTAATAAAAAGCGTTATGCAATTCAAAGCACGTTCAGAAGGCCAAATTTCCCAGGAGGCAAAAGCACGATTGTGTCCGGGGCCAATATTGTAGATCAAAGACCACCAAGCCATTCGCCTTCCCATGCATTCTGGAATTAAATGTCCTGGGGCTGATTGAGAACTGAACTCTGTTCATGTCATGATGCAGTTCGCGCGGGTCCGTTCCAGGGACCACTGTCGGCTGATGATAGGTTGGTCACGATTGTCCAACCGTAGGGAAATTCATCGTGTTGGTTTGAGCCTAATTTCTTTAGAAAAGCTGAAGAATATGATAATGTCCCGACTCTTCAGCATGACTCGGGATATAGACATCTCTGTAGTCCGTTGGGCTCGAAGGACAAAGGCTGGGATAACTTGAACACAAAAGGTCCTGTTCGCTCTCGGAATGGATCACATTTAGATGAATCTTGGAACCTTTATTGTGGTCAGCACGGTGAAAATGCATCTAAATAACTTGCGCTGACTTCGCCGTGATTAATTTACGATCGAGGATGCCTTCCCCAAACATGGGTGTAATGATCCATGTGTTTTCTCTCGTCCAAGTTGCAAGAGTTACCGTTCAATTTTTGTCTACTAGGGTCGTTGCGGTCTGTTAAATTGCCCAAGGCGTTCACCACTGAAGGTACAACTCGGGAGGTCAAAGACAATCATCGACGATCCGGCTAAACAAAATCTTGTATTTTTGAAGCCCTAAATATTAATTACCACAGACTCACCATAGGCAAGAAACTACATACCATATACAAATTTAACCTCATAGACATTGTTAGTTACCAGCGCGCACAAGGAGAAAAGATTGGCACTCTCTACCTAGACATTGCCCGAAATCAAGTAGGTATGTAATCCACAATCACCCCAATATAACCTAGACGATTTCCAAGTAACCCTGTACAATCAAATGTTCTACGTCAATCTTGCGGACAAGGTAACGCTCGCCCATTTGAAACTCAATAGTCCCAAGCTCTGTGGCCACGGTTCCACAAGGGCGTACGACTCGCACAAGCACATGGAGATCCTTCGGAGGAGTGAGAATGTCAGAGGTTATGTCAACAGATGCAAGCTCTGCCTCGCTCAGGTCAATGATATACAACTAGAAAAATAACGCTCCTACGCACCTCCTAGATCATCTCCACCACTAATATCTTTAAATTCATCTCGAAACTGCTTGACCATATCATCATACTCGCGTAAAAAATCTACTTCAGCGGGTGAAAGGTTCGGACGTATGTGCGATGCATTGAGAATCAGAGGAAGTGCGCAGCCGGAAGACCAGTATAACGCCTTGAGCATGTTTAGTCGATGATTATGATAAGCTACCAGGGATCGTCGGTTGTGCATCATGGCAGTGGAGTAAATGGAAACAGCGCAGAGCTCCCCCTGAGGAAGGTCTTGCTTGGAAAGCAGTGGATCGAGCGCAGAATTGAGGTAGAGAATCTCGCGGGTGATGGCGTGCACGAGAGGCTGGTTGTATTTAGGGAGCGTGTTGGTAAGCGTGGCGCGGCGCGATTCTTGAATAAGAGCAGCAGAGAGATCTCCAAACATACGCGTCTCCTGGGAAGCAGTATTATTTCTCAAAATGTACTACTTCAGCAAGTACTGGTTACGCACCGTGGAGACGTGCGTGGTAGACATGTTACTCTGGCGGAGGTGACACGGTTTCAAGTTCCGAAACGTCGCATGCAATTTAGCAAGGTTATCAACTAAGACTGAAAAACTGTTGTGCTAGGGATTACTCCCTACAATTACAAGCTAACTTTGAACCGTAGACTTAGATAACGACGACCAGACGCGTCCCGCTACGCTCTCCATAGTATTCCTCACCTCAATCAAATCATCCCCTCCCGCGAGTGAGTTGTGCGTACCAAGAGGGCCAATGAAAAGCTCTCCTAGCCTTCCTTGGTCACCCAGTCGGCTCACATCAGCCACAAGAGGAATCTCGCCCAAGATAGCATCAATTGGGGATCTTCCTGCTAGACCAGGTTCCTTGTCTAAGCCTAGCTCATTAACAGCCTGTTTCGCAGACTCCAAAGTGCCAAATATGTAATGCTTATCCCGACAGGATGTGCATCGATAATAAGCTGAGTTGACCAGTAGGCCAAGAATCTGTGGAGTGACGACAATGTGCACCGCTTAACAGATTCATTTATAATATCACTCACCGGAACTCCAACTTTACGAAACATGTGAACGCCCTTGCGGGCATCGAGGAGAGCGACATCTTGCGGTGTAGACACGATCACGGTTCCTGCAATGAAGCCAGAGGATATCTCAGACGAGAAGGGGGTGATTGGGAACATCGATAATCACATACCATCTACTTTCACAAGTTGGCCAAGTGTGAGTTGTACATCACCTGTCCCTGGAGGCATATCGATCACTAAAATATCCAAACTTCCAGGATCATCACTATGTTGAGGGGAGGATACTTCCTCCTTGCCAGTACGTTGTCTCCAGTCCACGTCGAACAAAAGCTGCTGTACTGCCTTTTGCACCATTAGTCCCCGCCAAACCACAGGGGCGTCCTTAGACGCTGACGGAGGAAGAAGGAAGCCCATGGACATGCAAGGGATATTGTAATTCGTTAAGGGAACCAGGGCACCAGCTGGGAATGTGCAGGTCGAGGAGGAGGTCAGATCAGACAATGAAGGAGAATAAAAAGTAGATAGTTGGGCAATGAATGCACCCTTCTAGTTGCGAGGACTAGCACGGACCTTTTGTCAAATCGGGCTCTCCCAACCCTTCAAGCCCCATCAATTTGGGTATAGAGGGTCCAAAAACATCAAGGTCCAATATGCCCACTTTCGCGCGAGGGCTGGTCGAAGCAAGTGCAAATGCCAAATTTACTACAGCCTTGAAACATGAAGAGGGCCGTGTCCAAGAATCTGTCCAACATACCTGATACGGTGCTTTTCCCTACTCCGCCTTTTCCCGAAGCGACAGCAACAACACGTTTCGCATGAGGGATACTTCGCTTTTGGAGAGGGAGTTGGGAGCGCCTGGGGATCTGTGGGACTATGCGGTCTCCTGACCGTGGCAGACCCTGAAGAACAGTTGGTTGGCATGCAAAATGATCTGTAGCTGTTCTGAACGACTGACAAGCGGATTTTCATGTTTTGACGTAGAGGATGTATGGAGCCAACGTCGAATAGCAAGATTCATGGTAAGCGGACAAGCCGGTCATGTGACGTCAATGAATCTTCAATCGGTTCCGATTGTTAGTATTTCGTCACAACCGTATGTACTTAACAACAGCTGAATACGCTACTTAAATTTAAGCAATCATCAAACTCGTAAAGGATCATGAGACGATCCCACCAATTACATCAGTTGACTTACTCCAAGAGTTGTTTCTGTTGAATCTCAATGCAGTCAGGATCCTGTACTACCTTTTCTTTTCCAACCAAACCCAATTTTTCCACTGCCACTTCCCGTTCTCTTCATCTCCCAGCCCATGAGACTTCTTCCACCTTTCTTCGCCATAATAGAAGGTACAGGGGTTGTATTCACAGCACTTTTGCTTGGAGACAGCGTCGGCGAGCTCAAATTGGCATTGATGCCAGCGAGACCCATCGGTTTCCACGTCGGGGACGGACTGTCTCTATCGAGGGATGACTTGGGGAGAGTAACCTTTGCCGTTTCCATGGGTAGCATGTCAGAAACTGAGGCACGTCGGGATAATGTAGGAAGTACGAAAGACTTCGGCGACTCCGAGGCACTTGGAGATTTAAGTGATGAAGGCGATCTCGGGTGACGGTGCAGCGAGGCATGAGATACAGTGCATGAAGCCGGATTCGGACTTGGGGAACGCGAAGGCAGGGGTGAAGCGAGGGTGAATGGTGAGGGAGGGGAAAGCGTTGGGGAAGGGACCCCTTTAAGGCGGGGCGCCCGTAACGCGAGGCCCGGAGGAGACCCTGACATCGGCGCCTTGACGAACGTGAAATAAGAATCTGCCATGGATACACTTTCACCGCGTCCTGGTTTCTCAGTAGGAGAGGCTAAGGAGTTAGAGGGAGGGGATGCATCTTCCAACAGTGGTGGGAGTGACTGAGAAGAAAATGTGTGATACTGATAGGTTGGCGAGAGGCGGGGATTGGGGGACATAGGGGTTGGGGATGAAGGTCGGTTTAAAGGTTCCTCGGGAGGGGTGCACCTTCCAATAGGAGAAGAGCCACGACGAAGCGAACCGGTAACCGGAAACTTGTTAGACTGCGTCGTCGAAGACAGTGGAGTGCGTTGTCGGGTACTAGGCCGGCGTGACGGCGTGCGCTCCATTATGAGGGGCCCAGTGCGTACCAGAGATACGTTCAATTCTCTGAGTTCGACAACGTCTCTGAGCAAAACAATAAGCATAAGGATGTTACGAAGGACTACGTGCTTATAACGAAGGTAGCAGAAAGATTGACAATTACTTCGGAGAAGTAACGTGGTATTCGAACGACATAAATGGAACTCCACTCACTTGTACGTGAGCCTCAGAGTGACTTCTGCAGGGCTGCGGTCCCATTCATCAGCCTCAAAGACACTCGCGGGCTCAGCACCGTCGAAGGATACGCGCTTGGACTTTGGAGTGTCATCTTGAGTGCCACTGTCAAAGTCCTCACTGTTGCTTGGCGTAGCAGAAACCCCCAGAAGGGAGTGACGCTTGAGGATGCCCTTGATCATGGGGGAACGAGGGGATGCAGTGTCGTAGCTTGTTCAACAGGCGGTGTGCTTGGAGGTTAGCCAGTGGGCGACACCGGACGAGGGCGAGACCTCGGGTCACGCTGGAGAGAGCGTCCTGAGAGAGGGAGAGGCCAAAGAGGACGTTGTAGCCTGCTCCAGCCTCAATTGATAAGTACGGGTAACGTGCAGTAGTCGCCGTTGCACCCTGTTCACAGGGATTACATAAGCTCGCCTGGGTTACATCAAGGGGAGCGACCTCCGCAGTTAGATGTGCTTCTGGTGGGCTTCGAAAGTGTTCTAACACATTCTGGTTCTTTTAGGCTATTCCAGTTCTAATCTACAATACAACACCCAAGATGCGGCAGCTGAGATGTCCAGCTTGACCAAACGAAGGCGCTCCCAAGGTCAGGTGTTCACTCCGTTGTACCTACCACATTTATCGGGCACCCAAGGGAGCACCACCCTGGCAATCCAGTTGCAAGCTAGGCGTTTCTCTACTCCACGGCGGGCTGATACCGTGGTCATGAGATCCTCTACCTTCTTCCATTATGGATCCATCGACAGCTCGGGAGCTCATAAGCAGAGATACGATCCTAATATAAGTAGAATACATGTCCAATAATTCAGATGACCCTAGTCCGTGCAGTTCTCTATTAAAATGGATGACCATCGTCGCTGCAGTTGATTGTCCACAATTTGAACTGAAAAAGATTTAAAATCAAAATACAGTAGAGGTTTGGAATGGCTGCGTAGTATTCATGCACTAGAAATTCTTTGTCCTGAATACAAAACCTACCTGGACGGGTTTTCACCGGCCTAACTTAGTAAACTGGTGCATTGGCGCCAATGGACGCGTTGGTCGAATTTCAACAAAGTACACGTTCCTAGTTTAGGCCCAACCCAACCCAACAAGCTGCTGTAGGTGCAACGTTTGTGGTATGCTCTCGAAGAGTGCGTACATGATCTAATGTTACGATGTGTACCGTGACGTACGGTTAGCGATTGTAAATGCACTGAGTTAGGAATATATTAATAATGTACAGGCCTGATCAAAGAATAAATCCCAAGAGCATCCATGGAAATCAACTTAGTGCCAGAGAATAGCCTACGGCCTGGGGGAAATCTCTAGCGGAATGTTTCCCTCCCGGGGGAAATCTCCCGGCGCGGATCTCTGCTTATGACCAGTTTGCCCCAAGGCAGCTGCGAAACGAGTGCGTCGCGTCGGTCAAGATATGCTTTGCCTAATTATATATTGACACTGTATCTCGCAGCTTGGCAAAGAATATGCTTCAATGCAGAAGTAGCCCCCACCATTTGTCTCAGAGGGCAGTTCCGGACGAGAACATATTGACATGTAAGACTGCCTGATGTCCTATTAAACTGCTTTAAAACTCATTGGATATCTCCACGGGGAATTATATAATTGTGAGGACATTCAATTTCAAGGAGTTTGCCCTAAACCTGAGGGAGTGATTTAGCGTGGACCGCCAGATTCACCATATGCAGGAGTACCACGGCGTCTTGCTTTTCCCTTCAGAATATCCCTTCAAGCCACATGGGATAAAAGTTTGTGTGCAATCCGTCCGCGCAGCATCCCCACGAAATTGATGCTTCCTTTTTTCCCTAGATGCTAACTCCGTCTGGTCGTTTTCAAACAGACAAGAGGATCTGTTTCTCAATGTCTGACTTTCATCCTGGCACTGTGCGTCAATGTCAATGACTTTTTGATTCTTTCAGTTTTTAACGCAAATGACCTGTCAGTGGAATCCAGCGTGGAGTGTAGCCACTATGTACAGACATCATATTTTCACATGGATTGCACCTTTTGATGGTTGGTTCTTTTGTAGATTGACTAGGTTGCTTTCTTTCATGCTGTCCGATGAAATGACAACGGGTGGCCTGTCGAGCAGTACCAGTGATAAGCGTATATTGGCTGCAAAGAGCCACACGTGGAACATTACCCAGAAACGATTCAAAGATGCTTTCCCAGATGTAGGTTTATTGAACGACTTCTATTGGCGTGTATACTGATTAGCCTTGTTACTCAGCATTGCGCAAACAGCATGAAGAATTTGCCTAACATGGGAGAGTGCGAACGCGGGAAGCCCGATATACTCATTAATGCACCGACCAAACCGGTCCCCGGCCGGACACCGGTTCCTGCCCCGACGTTAGCTGGCGGGCAACCTCCTGCGAAGAAACCGGCGGCTCCTACAAATGGACACGGTACTCTTGCGACATGGACCGCAGGATGGCGAAATATAATATGGGAAAAGTGGCGATGGGGTGCGCTAATCGCCCTCGCAGTGATTGTGTCCCGCTTATCCAGCAGTTGATGTTCGACCCTCAACACGGCCATGTTTCCTCTTTTTTTTTTTTGGTTGTGGACTCCCCGCATCCTTTTCATGGCTCATTGGTTGTTTTAGCACCGTATCACCATATTTTGGTGGATTCTGCCGGCTTGTTTTTTCTTCTTCTCATTATTGGAGCGTGCGTTGCATAGCTATCCCCTCTCATTTTTGTTTGTGCAATCTTGTTTTGTTTACAACTACACCATACATACAACTTGTCAACGTCTCTGTATTTACTCGTCCGCTCGGAGGTTTGAGCTTGTCTGCATCCATATTTATCCTGCGCGAAGCTTGCACATCTTCCTTAATCCTCTTAAACACTTCCCGGACTCGTCGCTGGAGCTCTTCCTTTTCATACCGCTCTTCTCCATATCCTCCCCGTTGCTTGGCCGTCTCAGGAGAGATGTCGAGGAATAAAGTGAAATCCGGCGCTGGTAATCCTGCGTCAGGTGCGCGACACCATTCATAAGGGAATCTCTCTTGTGCAGTGGTATGTACATTTTTCTAAGAATTCTCCATCAAAATGGATGACAATTGTCGCTGCAGTTGATTGTCCACAATTTGAACTGAAAAAGATTTAAAGTCAAAGATGGCATGATAGAGATTTGGAATGTCCGTGTAGTACTATCAGCATACATTAGATATTCTTCTTCCTGAATACAAAGCCTACCTGGATGGGTTTTCACCGGCCACGTTGTTCGACAATCAACTAGGACATAATCCGCGACCATTCCCTCGCTGATCATTTCCCCATAGGGGCCGTCCGCAATGAACCGATCACTACGCTGCAGCAGCTTTGCCCCCTCTCGTGTAACTTCAATGCCCCACTTCTTGGACGGAATCACAAAATCAAGTCGTCCTGCTACCTCGGCATCTCTCCCAGATGCGAATTCAGGTGTAATTTGCACCTCGCCATTGACGAGATGATGAAGAGAACGATAAAATTCGGCTTGGTACTGTGCTTCGGTCGCTCGAACATTGTTTGAGGTAAGGCCTGTGATTTGGTAGGGACGAAAAATTTGTGATGGTTTGAAGCGAGAAATCACGTCAATCATTAGATCCACGACATTGCTGTGGGTAAGCTGCTGCGTTGAAGGCAGCCAAGCCCAGGAGAGACAAGCGGCGTGAAACGGGGACGCAATGAAGAAAGCATCGCCCAGCGGGTCCGGGGGCGTTGCGGAGTAGATCCATCCCTCTCGGTGGGCGCGCTGAGTTGCTGTGTTATGCTTATCCTGCGGAATATATCCATCCCCGAGCAGCTTGCGGAACATGTTTGCCATATCTTTATCTTTCTTGAGGGATCCATAGAGCGGGAGGCCACGGCCAGGAGAGCTTGTAGGAAAGTCCACTGCAAGTTTGAATATAGGATGCTGCTCCTGAAATTCCTTCAAGGTATATAAAATACCATGAGCCTGGTTGAGTCGGTTCTGAAATCAATGTGAATATGCAAGTGCTGGTGAAAATCATCAAAGCCAACCTTGATCTTGATAGATTCCAACAAAAACTCAACGGCACCAGCATGTCCACCAGACAAATCTAACCTCAGGGTCGAGAAGAACCTTTCTGCGTGCTTAAACATCATTATATTCGTCACCGGTGTACAAGAGTCCATGGCCAGAGGGTGTATTCTTCCAGAGGCCTAACACTTGTTCTTGTTGGAATCGGTTGGGCCCCGAGAAAATTCTCTGCAGAGATGGTGCCGCCATAGCTGCAAAACAACACAATCCACATACTCGATGTTTTGGATTTCTTTGATTAGACTCCATAATTCGTTATTTCCATACGTGGTTTGGGCATCGTCAATGAGGACGTAGGTTGGAGCAGACGTATGAGGAAATGCAGGGTTTCGAGTCACCGTTTTGAGTGGTTGCAGACCGGTTTCATTATGTGGCCAGAGGCTGATACGGTAGACAAGTGCATCCGGACGTTGGATTTGCATGTGTTGTTGAAAAAGGTGTAGAAGGACCGATTTACGACTTGCAGGTGTACCTCTGACCTGTGATCAAGTGTGAGAGCCAACCATAATAAGTTCTGAGAAAAGAACTTGCCTGGACAACATGGAAAATGGCAAGCATTGCTTCGAGTGCCAAGCAAAGCTTGTAGCGTGGTGCTATTTCAGCTATGGCACGTATTGGATAAGAGTCCCAAACCAGAGTTGAAAAGCTTACGTATCAACTTAGGCACAGGGTGATCAGACACCTTTCGCGCTGCCTCTAGGCCGACAATCTCCCGAGCGCGATCTTCTGAACAGGAATTGTCAGTATGGACAGAAGTATTACAGGGACTACTCACGTGGCAGCGGTACATGAATAAGCAGATGGAGGTGTTCGTTGAGTGGCGGCGCCTTGAAGAAATGGGAGATAGGAGCAGCCACACCGAGGCGTTTGGCGACAGAATCCGGGAGACCGTGAAACTTCATCAAAACATCGTCAAGAGCCTTGGGAAGCTCACCATCGAGGACAGCATTGCCGTGTTCGTCAACGAGAGGAACGGCAGGTTGAAGCATCCATAGCTTGATCTGGTCTGCTACAACATGATTTAAGCTGGGAGCTTTTATCATCTTGATATTGGCCTTAAGCGTGCCGACGAGTTGATGTTTGAGGGTCTCGATGGTGAAGATGTTGCCCACAGGCTTGTCCTCATAGTCTACGCACAGAGCGACCAACGTATCGTTGTTCATACTTGGCGGTAACTGTGAAGAGCATAGTATTAGGTGTCGTGTTGCGATTTCCGAGACGTTTGCGAGACGTTTGCTGAGTTCGATAATAGTGGGCTTACATAACACAGTTTTATTCCTTTCTGCTGCAACATGGGAATCAAGCACTTGGATGGTACGTGCTGTCTCCAATATCTACTCCCTGCCTCACGAGGGCTCTTTATAGCGTATTTGAACGAAAGGAAGCAGCTCCAGACCCTTCCAATTTCAGTTTTAGCAGACACTCGTCTCGGAATCGAGGCATCGCATTACCTATCTCTCATCCTCGAAAGTCCTTCGTCTAGGGAGCCCTTACTCGCCGCGACGGGTGGTCTGCCTTTGGCAATCTCCAGTCGTATCGAATCCGATCTTCGTATCCTCGAAAAGCACCGCATCAAACCTGTCTTCGTGTTTCCTGGGTTGTTACCCACCAGACGCCCAAGACCGCTCTATGGAAACGAGTATACCGACGCTTGTCGAGATCGTAAGGAGGCTTGGGCAAAATATGAAGCAGGCCAAGAGGACCTCGCCCAGAAACTGTTCGAGAGCAGAAATTGCATCAGCCAGTGGGACCTATGGAGAACGATTCTCAGGATATTCAGGCATCGTAATGTTGAATTCATCATTGCACCCTATGTGTCGTGGGCTCAGGTATGTTCCCGACACTGCTCGATCCCATTCCGCCCTACATCAGCCCTTGCAGCTCATCTATCTACAACGACACACAAAATTATATGTACACGCTCTTTTCGGCCCTACAGAGACGCTTCTATATCATGGCGTGGACAAACTCATTACGTCCTTAGATTTCGCTACACAAACCCCAACTTTTCAGTTCACTTCGAAAAGGTCACTCATGACCGATCTGGGGCTAACTGAAGAACAATTTCTTGACACTGGCCTTCTAGCGGGTTGTGATCACCTACCTACTTTCCCCCCAACTGTACACGAACAGAACCTCAAGTCTTTTGTCGACATGATGAAATACTACAAGTCCGGTCACGCGGCCGTAAACGCCTTTCTAGAGCATCCGGGCGTTAAGCAGTCGAATTACTTGGATGCGTTTTTCCGTGCACGCTCTATGGTCAAGTTTTCACTTGTTCTATCATCTGATGGAATCGTCATCCCCCTCCCCCTTGCGGTTCCTGCACCGCCGCCTCCTGCTCACCACAGTCACCAGCACTCACACCACATTACAGCCGCCGACGTTCCTGTAGATCTACACGAAGTATTCACTAATCGTCTTCCAGACGAAATCTACTTCTACCTATCACGTGGGCTTATTGGTCCGCAAGTTCTCGTTTGGCTTACTACAGGCCAGATCAACGAAGCACCGCCACTTGACAATGGCGAGACGAACGAATACCGTCGGTTTGTCAAAGAGGTTATCACCGAGGGTGCCACCGGGCCACGGGCGACGGCACTGGCTCTCATCAGCAGCGTTTTGAACAGCTTTTGGGCCAATAGACGCGTCCTGGGTGCGTTCTGGTATGAGCCTGGTCCGCTCACGAGCCAGAAGCAAATACAACACAACTCGCCTCAGACAACGCAACTGGCGGAACGCGTTGCTGGATGGAATGTCACGTCGGCCCTAGTGGAAGAAGAATTGCGGAGACAGAACGTAAGCCGTGGCTATTGTGTAAAGAGAATTATCTGCTCGCACGATTGACTAATCCTTCCCTTGCAGTCGGCGACGATTGATTTTGCTTTATGCCTAGGTACGACTTGCTCCGAAAAACTCGCCAACCGGACGCGCACCAAAAGCGGCGCCACCACGCGACCGTTAGATAAAAAAGATGAGGTAGTGGCTAATGTCATCTGGCGATTCCTCGAGCTGCGCGGGTGAATACTTGCGCGCTTCGTGAATATATTGACATTGGGTGTTGATATCGCAACAGGTTCTTATTGAACAGCCATACACACTCGGCCCTTGCTCGGGCAATGTACGGAGCAATTAAAACTACGCGAGTCAACGACAAATTCCAGGACCCGCTGTACTTGTTTTTGGAACTTGTTAGAGCAGGCGTATTGCACGGGAACCTCTGGACCCAGCGGGCATATAGTGGCGGTCCAAGTTTCGGAGGTGGTACGTTGTAGCTGTATTCTCTTGAGCACACACATTCATGTTTGCGTATAGATCAAGAGAAAAAATGCATGTTATTGGTGATGCGCGTGTTGAGTATTGTCCCTCTGAATTTCAAGGTGGGGTCGTTTGGTCCATGTGAAAGCCGAGAACTCATTCTCACTTACAGGCACAACCATGGTCTGCGCCACTTTCTCGGGAACTTCTTGTTTTTAATTCCTTTGTGCGGTCGCTTTCCCGTGCACTACGCACGCTTATCGAAGTCACTGCACTAAACATGCTACTCCGCTCCGATGCGCGCCGACAACGCGACGATTTGCTGGACATTTCACTGTCGCTCCCTTTCCAGACCGACGTGAACACCGGTTTCGGTGTCCTTGCAAAAGTTTACCTCGATGCACTCACGCATCTTAATGGCGGGACAAGGGTGCTCGACCCTAATGCTGAAGGTGTCGCGGACGCCAAGGCTATGGCCCTTGATATCTGCGAGGAGACATTCACTGGTGTTAAGTATCCCAAGGCCGAGGTGGAGCGAGGCTTCCGTTTCTGGGACGCGGCGCTCGCAGCTATGAGAAGTCTTCATTCAGAAGGTGCCGTGGTGCCTGAGCTTGCCGAGGCATTCGAACACGCGGAAGCTTGGCTGCAGCCCATGAGGCCTTAGTGGGGTTTTGTCTATCATGCTGTTGTTCTTGTTCTTTGCTTTCCATAGGTTGCTAAGGTTGCTACTTCTTTCAGCTTTCGCGCATATTCCCCTGTCTACATAATCCCTGTCGCTCCTTTGCATTCCATGCACAGTTTAGGGTACCCATGTTTTTTTGTGTCCATTCTCTTCTTGTGACCATACAAATTCTATATTGAAGCTCCAGTTGGAGCGGGCGCGCATGTTAATGCAAGTGTGACGCAATTCTTGATAACAGATACTCTGGACCCGATACCATATATAGAGGAGGCCGTAAGGAATTATAGGTATCGTTGCATCTGAATCGAGCCGCATCGCAGTTATGTCGCGTGATATGTCGGTCTAAGCATCCGGTGGGTGACCTTCGGCGCAGCTAAGAAATGGAGAAAAATACGGGCATCATGTGGCTCTCCTTCTAGGATCAGTAGTCTGATTTTCTTTTATGAAATTCTTGACTTCCGTAGCAAACATAATCTATGCCGAACTTAGCACCATAGCATAAGGCTACGAAAGACAAGCACTCACGTTCAACCTGAATTCTAAGACAACCCTTTCGACATCGGCCTTACTCTGACTCCAAACAGGCTCACGGTTGATCATGTCGTCCTGCTGCTTCTTGTCCATTTGTAGAAATTTGGCCACTTTGAGCTTCGCGTCTCGCGTGTCCATCTCACGCCAGGCCTGCGAAGACTTGGGGAACAACCTGGCCCTTTGTGCTCTGGCCCCCTCTTCCACCAACAGGAGCTTCTGTAACTTCTCATAGAATGGTTTTAGTGCCATAATGTGTATATAGCGTATACGCGACACGAAATCATCGGCCTGATGCATCTGGAGGTGGCGTTCCATGCGGTGAAGACTCTGCGCCCACGTTAAGCGTCAGCGACGAGAATGGAACCTACGAACCCACTTTCATCTTATCAATAGTTTCTGCACTCCATCCATCAAGCTCATCGAACGTTTGGTACAGTTCTTTGACCATCTTCTGTTCTTCGTGCACCTGGTACCGGATCGCCTTGAGCAGCTGCTGCCGGTGCTCCATCCGTAACTCTGCTATTTTTGCCTTGAGAGAAGGAATGGTCCATTCGTTGCGCGCAGTTCTTTTTATACTCTCTAGACTGCTGTCGGATGAAGACCAAAGTAAAACCGTAGAAGGGACTGAGACTAACCTTGGCCAAGTCGATGCCAATTCTGCTTCGGCAAATTGAGACCTATTGTGGATAGCCTCAGCCGCAGCTGACTGAGGGTAGGATGGGCCTGTGAACTTTGGTGCCAGCCTTGCAGAAAACCCTCTTTTGCCATTCTGTGCGACCTGAGAGAGCTTGTAATTCATAATGATATCGAGGGCAACGCGTCAAAGCGTGTAAAGCGTGTCGTTTGCGATGATGGGGTGGTGAAGCTGAAGGGACCGTAGACAACTATATATACGATAAGTATACGAAACAAGAAGTGGGACATCGGCTTCAAACACCGCCCCGGACCGCTTCTACTTACAGTTTACATCTGGGCAGGCAGTGATACTCAGTTACTGAGGCGAGCGGCCTCTCCAAGCCCGTAACCCTCTTGGACTCTACTTGTCCAGTGTCTGCCCATTACGCGGCCACATGTCTCCAAGCCGAGACGGTTTGTTTCCGTCAGCCTCTATTGGCAGGTCGGGTTCACCGCAGCTACAGCGTATTGCTTCGCACGAATCCCTCAATGCCCACCCTCTTCTTTCTCCAAGTTCGCCGTCACCTTCCGCCTCCAATCACGGGCATGCTCCTGATGCTTCTGCGAGCGCCGCTCCTCGCTATGTGCCATACACCCCCCGCCATCGTCCCCCCACCTCGTCTGCTACGACAGGAATGACCACTCAGCCGTCCATGCCCGTGGCGGCGTCACATCAGCACCTCCAAGGAGGCGCAACGAGCAAGTTGCAGCAGCAGAACCTGAAAGCTGCTGCCCAAGGCATTGGACTAGGAAGTGGCACAGTTGGTTGGGCTATCCTGGAGAAGCTCGTGGACGGTGAAACAGGTGTCGAATGGGATGAGATCTGGTCAGCCATTTCGACCGCCAAGGTCTGGCCAGAGTTCCTTTATTCGTGAGCTCCGCGATATTGACAATACTGTAGCCGACACTGTTACTACCATTGGAACCATATTCTGGCGAGGTTATTACCCCTGAGCTCGTCAGGGACCATATCGCTTTTTGCAATGCGACTTCCCCTTCTCCTCTCGTAACACTCTCGGGGCTGCGAGGTGTCATACATGAGTACGTTCGGCTAGTGTCACCATACCAGTTGTTTGACCTGATATGTTTGCAGTGGGTGTCTCACACTGCAGTCCACCCTCCCACTTACTTCTCAACCGTTCGCTGACCTAATGAAAGCCGACATTCAGTCCACGGTGCTTATGTCCCTTCCACCTCTTCCTGCTTCAATTATCCCCGATGCTGCCAGCCCTTTCCCTTCTTTCGCCCTTCCTGGATCAACCTCTTTACCGCTGCCGCCTCGTTTCCACATCACTAAGCCGCCCCTCCCCCCTCGTCCTGGCACCACGCCTCCCAAACCTATTAGTACCACTCGTATTTCTAATCCCTTTGCTTCATTATTCGCACGCCAACCCTCAACTTCCATAACTGGAAACCCCACCGTTTCTCCCTCTCCTTCCCAAATTTCATTACCCAGTGATGACACCCATAGCGTTGCGAATACGGGTGTCGAAGTCGCAGCGTTTTCAGTCGGGACGAAAATAATTAAGAAGCAAATTGGAAAGGATCTTTCGAGAATGATTAAAGACGAGATAAAGACTGGTCTCGCAGAATGTCCATCGTGGGTTATAGATAGAGTGATAGAGTAAGAGTTTCGTGGATAGTCCATATGCGCTACGCTAACACACTATATGGAGTTTCACAGGGCCGCTATATCCTTTACCAAAGACATCCAAGCGGATAGACATACGCAGGACAACGTCAGGATCGTCTCGCTCGTCTAATACTGTACGTCAAGCACCATTAATAATCTCTCTTTCTTCGGATCCGTCTGCGCTTTCGGAAGCGTTCCAGAGTTTCTATGCAGTAATCGAAGAAGACCTCAGAGCCGGGCCCCTTGGAAGCACATTGCTTGGACGGAGAAGAGACGACAAGAAAACAACCCCCCTTTCTCAAGATAATTCAAATAATGAGCCCGCTAACTCAGAGAAAGTTAAGGATTTCAGTGAGGGCGAACGGCGAGAGCAAGATGAATCAGACAGTGAGGGTAGAATCAAAGAGATACTCGAACGGATCGAACGTGTGATCTGCTCAGTGTTTTATGACCGGTCAGCTGTGTTTTCTTTTGACTGAACCGCACATGTAGGTCTGACTTGCGATTCTCCTGTAGTGCCTTCCGCCCACTCTCAGGTGACGATGCATCGCATGATGGTGCACTCGCAAATCGGATCGCAGCACTCAATATGCTAGATCTCGGTTTAGAGCACCTCGGGGTCGATATTCCAAACGACACGATCAAAAGTGACGTCAACAAGGTCGTCGAAGTGTGTGGGGCAAGTGAGTGATACAATTGTCCGTCCGTGCCCAAAACTCCAAGATGTTCAACAACGAACAGCTCTGCAACGCTTGGAAGACTCAAATCATAGGTCACCAGGGCAGAAATCCGCTTTGCTGGTCGAAGCTCACAAACAGATCGTTGGTGTGTTTAATGGTCGCTTCCCACTTCATCATTTATTCAAATTAAAACCCTTAGATGGGCTCTCCCGGTTGCCACAACTGCGCCTCAAACCTGAGCGCGAATTTGTTGAAGAACGAGACCAGAAAACCCCAAGGGCATCCACATTTGGCAAGCAAGCTGCACAAGAGGCGATTTACGATTCGAAGACATTGGCGTCCTCGCAACCTGATCCAGCATCTATGGCCCAAGACATAACCCCAGGCGGAGCCAAGGAATCAGAAGAGGCTACGATGCAATCAGAAACCACATCCGAGACGTCTATTGTATCCTCCCCGGATGAAATGAATGCACCGTCAACATTACCGACTTCTGACACTACAGAAACAATCACCAATATGCCACACGATGCAGTAGTCACTTTGGATGCGGTATCTCCTCCGGCTGAGGTCGCCGTACCCCTGAAACAAACTAGTTCTCCGCCTTCGACCTCAACCTCAGAGGTATCCAAATTTCCAACACCAAAACCAGCAACTGTATCAGGTGACATCCTATTTCCGCTACTTATTTTCTCCGTCGTGAAGTCCAATCCTGCTAATCTGGTATCTCATCTGTTGTACACGCAACGCTTCCGTTCAAGGAGTGTCGGAGGGCAGGAAAGTTACTGCTTAATTAACCTCATGGCGGTCGTGGAGTTTCTGGAACACGTCGATATGAGCGCGTTGGGCCTCGGTGATAGTGAACGAGTAATGAGGTTAGTTGTATGTGACTTTTTCTGGACCTGGTAGTAACGGCGGGTCTTGTATAGCACCGCTGACTTGACGCCCATTCCTCTGGCTCACGGATCCATTGACTCCAGCGTAACTTCCTCGTCACCCTTTTCTACTCGACTGGGGCAACGTGTCAATCAGCAAGTGGAAGAACTCGCTGGCCTGGCTGGCTCTGCGAATAAGGTCATCACTGGTGTAGTTGACTCTTCTTTTGGAGTTATCCGTGGTTTCCTCGCGCCCAGCGCTGACCTTCTAACACCGCATGGAGAACTGCAAGACTCCGCACCATGGAATGCAATTCGGCCGGGCTTTGGATTGTTGAGACGTGGTTCTACGTTTTCCATTGCAAATGTTGCCGCGTCATTGCCTGGTGCTGGAAGGCCCAAGACGCCTGTCGCGGGGGAAGAGGGGCAGCAACTTATAGAAGTATCATCTCGGCCTGGGTCTATCAAAGAAGTGAATTTGGACGAAGATGAAGATGAGGAGGAAGAAGAGACCTCAGCTTCCAGCGTGGTCAGCGACGAGGAGTCACAGGACGAAGGAGTTCCAGATCGGAACGATGGTAGGAGTATCAGGAGCTTCTCGAGCATGATGAGCCGTGAAAGTCGAGATAGAGATAGAGACCGGGATCGGGCGGATGGGAAGGAGAGAATGAGTCTAACGGATCGTCTGGCGAGCATGTCCGGACGATCGAAAGGTCCGAGCTCTTCCGGGGATCAACTTGCAGTAGCAAAGGTAAGCATTAATTCTCGTAATTGTGTCTCTACTGCTGACCCCACTTAGGCATCTCCGCCCCCTTCCCGAACAACATCGCGCCCGTCATCATGGCTTCCCCCGCCCACGACTCTACCAGATCTCTCAGAGGTCGTGACAACTCATGTAGCGCCTAAGATCCGGATACCTCCGCCAAATCGACGGTTTCTAGAGTGCGCCGAACAAGACATACGGGTGGGAGAGGTGGGGATGCTGCTACGCGAGTATCGCAGGATGGTGCAGGCTCTGCGCCAGGTTGGAGCATTCGAAGATCACGTATGACACTCGTACCATATATATATTTAGAGACCTTGTCTTCGCATTCTGCCATTGAACCATTTGGTTCTATTTTGCATTACAATTAGCAGATGAATTTATGAAAAGTATGCTTGCGTTGATACTTGTAGCTTCAAATCTATCACGATGAGTATAGTGAGGTCAACCATATCTATGCATTGTGCTGGACTGTCCTCTTTTATTTTCGGTCGTTTATCCTGTGTCCATGCTCTCGAGTTCTCTCTCGCTCTGAAGTAGATACCTTTGGATGCCAGCACATTTGTACCTTTGCATACCTCTATTGTTCGTTACTTGCACCTGTTGTATTTATAGGGTCACTCAATGTTGTTTCTGTTCGAATTAAATTTATAGCAATAGATAGCACAACAATGCAACAGCGAAAGCAAATAGTCCAGACAGTGCAGTCACGATCCAGGGAAGGAATTGTACTCGAACAGCTCCCATACTCACAGCTTCCTTTAAAGCATCTTCGAGGCTCTTTGCTGTGGCGTCCAAACTAAATAAGGTCTCTGCCCTCTGCCTTGCCCGGCGCCCAATAGCGTCTCGTTCTTTCAGAGAAAGATGCAGTATGTCCAGAATAGCCAAGCTCCACGTAGCCGCTTCTGGAGGACGAAGCCAACCAGTTCTTGCTTCGGCTGGCTCACGTGAGAAATCTGGATCAACGATGCTTTCTGTGGGTCCACCGGTATCGCACGCGAGCACTGGAAGACGCGATATCATGCTCTCAACCGGGACGACCCCAAAATGTTCATTGGTGGGCGTGTATAGCAATGCGAGTGTGTTGGGCGATGTAAGCAACCATGTGCGCTGCACCTGAGTGAAATTGAGTAACATCATTACATCGGGTTCACGGGTGGATAGGGCTTTAGATGTGAGATGAGTAGTGGGAGGTATAATAGTGTATGTGAGAGACTGAGCGTCGCATAAGTGGGTAAGATGCGCAAGCGTGTCGATGTTATCTCGTATTCTTGGATCAAAACCGCCTGGTAACAAAGGGTTCATGAGGGATGTACGTTAGGTTTATCCCATACCTGCAAGAACTAGACGTAGCTTGTGGAAACCACGCTCTTTGTCTCGCGTGGTCGGTTGCTGTCGCGCCATAGCAAAAGCTTCTATCGCGAGCGCCGCGTTCTTTTTACTTTCGAACCGATTTAATGAGACAAGCGTAGGGCGCTCTCTGTCCTTTACGATCCCCCCGTAAGCTACAATAACATTATCAGGGGCTTTAACTAGCAATACGCACGAAAAGACATCCCCTACGTCCACGTGGTTGAGTGAAAGTGAATTTTCGTAAGCTTCAATGTCTACTCCAGGGTATACCATACGAGGCGACTGGCGAATACTGGGGAAATGTGGTTTAAACATGCGGGCTGTGAACTTTGAATTGGCAAGGAGGACATCAGTTTGACCTAATGGGAAATTTCGTGTTTCCAGTTAAGTTTATGATCTTGAGACACTGGTAGCGGCTTCTTCAAGCCAGTCCATGGGTATACGATATAGGCCCTTGAGATTATACTTCGTATTTAGGCCTGTCTGGCCTTCAATGAATTGACCCTCAGCTAGAAGCTTATCTGGAAAGTGCCCGTAGAAAACGACGCGTTTGTGCGCTAATCCTCGTAGAAACGGGATGCATGTCGGTAGCTGGTCCACGAGATAGATGTCACATTCAGATGCTTTGCCGGACAGAAGATGAAATGTAAGGTGGAGTTGGCGGAGGTGGGCGAAAAGAATATGGCCTTTGCCATGTAACGAGCGCGGGAACGGCGGTTGAATGTAGCGTACGACAATCGTACCTATAGATTAAAGTCACATTTCGCGCGAGTAGACCCAGTACCCAGAAACATACCGTCTTTAGTTTCTTCGAAACAGTGGTTGGGGTTGTGATGTGAAGCATAAATATGAACAGTGTGTCGACGCTGCAATCCCAGCGCTGCATCAACAATGAGGCGTTCGGCGCCACCTGTATTGATTCTCACTCAGCAGTTGAATGCATTACAAGGACCACACACCAATTCCTAAATCCGGGTGGATGATTGCAACCTTCATAGCTTTCAGTTGACTGAACGTGACTGTCACCAATGCAGCGCGTCGACTTCTATATTCTCTTCCAGGTTCATAAACATCTCATTAGGCCTCCAAATAAAGCAAGCAGACGCTTTTGCCAGGAGATTTATATTTAGTATGCAGTATTCGAGTGGACGCCACTTTGTTTTGCCAATGGAATCACTATGTCCATGAATAGGTAGAAATGAATATCCAGACGTCACGGACACCTCTTTCCCTCATAGTACCAACAAGGATGTAGTCAGGGTTAAAATAACCAAGGCATCCCGCCATAATCTTGGACTGGATATGACTGTGCCGCTGGGAACAGCTATCGCAGCGCCGATGTATTGTTTCCCCAACGCATTGATTTGCCCGCTGGTTGTCATTAAGGCATCGTCCTTCATCATGGTGGATCGGCTGTAAAATTGAAGTGACAGTTGAGGCGTACCTGGTTAACACCCTGCATGTTTTCCATTGCCCCAAACCAAGCATAGCGCTCGACCCAAGCAGTATTATCCATGAAACTTTGCGTCATATTCATAAACTCAATAATGTCCCCCTGCGAGCACTGCGCCTTAGCGTCATTAAAATTCTAAATCAGAAACGACTCGTTAATGCAGAGATTCATAGATAATATGCCTGACAGTGTACTTGACAAGCCCATTCAGTGACCCAAAGCGGTCGCTGAAATGTATCGTGAAAGTCCTGAAGATATTGAATAAACGCCGTGGCGTTAACGTCATACCAGTGCAATGCAATAAAGTCGACAGTGCATCCACCGGCGCAAGACGTGTTAAGCCATTGTTGAAGCCATGTCTTGCCTGACGGAGCACTGGAAGGAGCAGGAGAACCGAGACGAAGACCTTGCTCCTTGAGTGGTTCAATATACGTTTTCCACATAGCAGCACCCTCATCGGGGGTGAGATTAGATTGACTGATCTCTTGCGGCCTGCAGAATTGTCAATAAACAAGAATGGAAACGATACGAGTATTTGTAACTCATTCATTCCGAGGACGGCGGTAGGTTTGCGTTGCTGGAGTGTTTGGTTGATGGTGCTCTGCCAATCGTCGACCTGGCGTTGTCCCCAGAGCATGGGCACGAATTCAAGATTGGTGTCAAATGAATCCGGGGACCACGAGTAGTACCTATGAGTGGGTATGGACATTGCATTGCGCCATCATTGGACTCTGAACTCACCATGCAACTTTGCTGGTGGTCAAATACTGAGAGATATCCACAGAGTCTCCATTACCCCAACCAAGACCTGCTTTGGAGATGTTTGTGACGGTCAATTCTAGAGGGATTGCGGATGTAATCGAGCGGGGCCATGAATAGTCGACGAAGGCGGTTAGAAACAGGAGGATTTCGAGCATGAAGAACATAATGACGGGTGCTCTGTCTCAAACTTGAAAGACTCCCATTTTATAAAAAGAAGCACTGCGCTCAGTATGAGCAGAAACCGGAACCCAGATTAATATGTGTGGAGCAGTCGATGTCATGAGCAATTTCGGGAGCTGAGGCGTTCGAGCAAGTGGAGCATAGACCTGGTTGAAATGAGGAACAGAGAAATGCGATGCGATTATATGACGGAGACCGAAAGCGATACATATATGAGTAGCAAAGACAGAACTGTACTTAGCTGAGAGGTCGTCTGTCGTGTGTGACGCAGACTACATACTCCGCTCAAAATGACTCTGGAAAAACGGCGAGCACGCAGTCGCACCCGATTCACATTCCATGTCCTGCTCTTCATTGCGTCAGCGATCCTGTTGATGATCTTGTTTCTGGATGACTTGACCTCAGTGCTCTTCTCAAAACCAGTAAATCATTCGCGACATTGGAGGACTACCGAATCCAGAAAGCAATCCAGCTCTCGGCTCTCATCTCTCTCGTTGCTTCCAAAGCAAGACAAACTAGATGTGGACAGCTTCCCATTTCTTGAGCGATATTCTTCTCCATTCGCACATTTTCAAAATATGGAGTATAGTATTACTGCGGTTTTTCCTGTAACAGATGACTCCATGGAAAGATTTGCCTCAAACGTTGACTCTATAATCTCTTCACCTTCATCTCTTCTGTCCGAAATTATTGTTGCGTGTCATCCATCCATCGCTCCCAAAGTTCATCAGGCGATCAAAGAAGTACATTTGTCTTTCTCCTTGTCTATACCGATCACCGTTGTGCCGTGGGTTCGAACCGATTCACAACCCTCTGGGTTACTACACGCTTTGTCTAGTGTTCTCACGTCTCGCGTCTTGTTGCTGGACAATATGACTCTCCGCTATGTCGAAAAGTCCACACAAATGATCCTTCTTAACTCTCTGCCGTCAGGTATTCCTATTGGGCCTCACGGTGTTCTTATTTCCCCTTCTAACGTGACCTGTATCCGTTCTCCGGAGCATATCGTCCCTGCTGCGTATTTAGTCCCTCCTCTTCTCGCACCCACCTTGTTACTTATCGAGGCAGAGAATGGGATGAGGCTGGACGCAGATACATGGGCGGCTCTCGGCAACCGGATTGTCAAGGTGAACGGGGCTGGACTTGGTGGCTTAGTGGTAAAGAGCTCGAGCAAAACACAACTCTGGTGTCCAAAGCCTACTGTCAGCGCTGATGATACCTTTTCTATGTTTCTGCAATCATTCTATCACTCTCTTGAGCGAAATGCAAGCCATCGACACCTCTCATTGACACGCTTTAATATCCTACTTCCAGGACCTGACGAACTCAAATCTTTCGGTTCCACTCTCTGCGAAATAGCGCATCGCGGGAATACATTGAGGATCATGTTGTTTTCACAGGATGATATGAATTTTTCGTCTCATTTTGCGTTTGATTCGGGATGCCATCTCCACTTCGAAGTTATATCTCTTGATTCGAACACAACATTATTCAACGAGCGGCTGCAGGCTTGGAAGCTAGCGCTTGACTACGACGTTCTTCTGTATGTCTCAGAAAGATCGGTGCAGACCATGAAAATAGAAGCTGCCTTGGAGGGGTTTCGAATGTCTGGCGGCACAGTTGTGCGAGTCCCTGTCGCAGATTTGCCTTTTTGTGAGTGGATGGCTTTGCTTAGTTTCTCGGAGTGGCAAAGTACGTATCATCATGGCAAGTCCTCATTCACATTGAACGTTCCTTCACTAGATTGGCACAAGCCGAGGATTGACCTTTCAGTGATAACGAACACCCGCCCACGTTCTCTTTCACGATTGCTAGGCTCGTTGACTGCAGCGCGCTATTTTGGCGACGCCGTTCAGGTAAATATCAACCTCGAGCAGACTTCTGACTCAGAGACGCGCCGGGTAGCATCACATTTTTCATGGGTTTTTGGAGTTGTGCATGTGCGCCACCGCGTCATAGCCGCTGGACTCTTACCCGCTGTAGTGGAGGCCTGGTACCCTCATAATAACAACTCATACGGCGTCCTACTGGAAGACGATGTCGAGGTTTCTCCGATGTTTTATGCATGGATCAAGATGGCTATTCTTCGATACAGGCCCGTGCCTACTTTTCCCCAAATTTTATAACCGCTGAATTACTTCCCCTCGCAATACCAGATATGGAACACTCCGATCTCATACTGGCTCGCTGTATGGGATCAGTCTTTATCAACCTCGCAATCTGGAGCTACTTGTCGGGGGACGCGCTCCATTCGATCCAAGGTTACTTTTTGCTGAACAAGATCTGCTAGATTCACGTACACCTTACCTCTCGCAAGTGCCTTGCTCATGGGGTGCCGTGTATTTTCCTGAGCATTTCCGCGAATTTCACGACTACCTCGCTCTTCGATTATCTGAATCCACTCACAACATATCTGCAATCATAGTACCTGATATTCGTTCCAACAAGTGGACTCGAAGCTGGAAAAAATATTTCAACGAACTTGTCTACCTTCGAGGCTACGTCATGCTCTACCCAAATTACGATCTTTCCCTTGCAACCAACCACGTCGAGGTGGGAGCACATGTCAAGACCGATCCGGCAGATATTCCAGAATCAGTACGGAAGCAATACGAGGTTCCACTCATGCCACTGCCTTCTGTCTTCTCAGACCGCTCCGCTAGTCTCTTGGAACTCCCTCATGGTGTGCTCCCGGAATGGGATGATATCCCTGTGTTAGATTTTTGGGGAGTCATCACCTCACACCAAGAACTCGTCCGTCGGGGGCAGAAAAGACACGAGCTCGTATCTGCATGCCTTACACGCCTTACCCAGATGGCTTATGACGCGCGCGAGCTGCTATGCCCCCAATCCTTACCACTAGTGTGACATAGCTGGAATCACTGTAATTACCCTGCAGAGCTTAGGGTCGATACGCGCCGCGGTCAAGTTCGTCTTACACACGAGAAAGACTGAAATATCATGTGCGTGCGAGAGTAATTTGAAGGGAAAACTACATAATTGTTTTGTCAACATCACGCGCGCCATCCATAAATGAGAAACAGGGGTTTGGCAATTACTGGACTACACGCAATAATTAAAATACATTGCGCACAAATCCCAATCTTGCGTTGTCAACATCCCACACTGAATAATAATGCTTTAATAGTGAACCGCCAAGAATACCTCCTCCGCCCTCGTCTAGAGCATTGATCAAGGTCTGACAAGTGCTCGGATCCTCTTGTAGCGGCCCTACGTTGAGTTCTTCCGAGGGAATTGTGAGGTCGAACGGTCTGCCTGTAGAAGAAGTAAATGTAAATGTGATCACAGCGGGAATATTCTCAATTTCGCTGCATGGAATCCCGAATGCACCTAGAGTGCCAAAGGGTTTTATCTTTGGAGATATGAGCGCATACATGGCCTGCGAGAAGAGGACACGTCATCGTGCGTTACTGCAGCGAAAGGAAAACATACGATAGTTAGGTTTGTGGGCATGACAATGTTGCTCGTTCCCGAATCGAAAACCATCTGCTGTCCAAAAAACAGATTCTTCTGTACCGAGTGGCCATTTACTACCAGATCGGTAGGTGCCAGAGACCAAAAATTAATCTGGTCTGTCGGTGGTAGGATCGGGGCGAAAGTGGGATGAGAACCATGTGTTTTTGATGTGTCAATCCCTCCGAGGGTAAGTTCAGCATGTCCAACCGTGTGAGGTGTTAAAAACAAGCTAAATAAGGCTGAAAAATTATGCAAATCAAATACACCCTCATGTGATATGAGAAGCCAGCTGACCAGGGAACCCGTTTTGTTTGAGGGCGGCGAATATCCCAGTATTGGGCTGAAACCCTAAACCTGTGGAATTATATATGTATGTGATTGCTTAGGAGGAAGGTGCAGATATTACCGACGATTCCGTCGTATGGATAATTAAACTGGAGAAAATGCTTAAGCGTCAGCCCATGAGCCTAATGGCATTAACACGAACGAATCCGGCAGTTTGATTGGTAATGAGAAAAAATGTGGTGTTTGGCACAGATATATCGAGCAACGTCATCGTGTCCACAACCTCCAAGACTTGAAGGGATTCAAAGTCCTAACGGAATGGTCGAGTGAGTAACAGCTGATTACTGATGGAGAAGATAGATACACCTAGAGTTCCCATTAGATCACTCATAGACAAAGTTATCTGGCGACCTACTTACTGGGTTCAACACCCCCGCCCGTTGCAAAGTCAATCTCTCCTGTCATATTTGTGTTGATGAACGTCGAGCTCTTAGTAAAGTCAAACTGGTGCTGATTTTGGCACGAAGCTCCGCATTGGATACCAGGTACTTCGGCGTCAAATGACCCAGTATCGAATACCACTTGAAATGTTTGAGGAGGCGTGCCGAAGCTTATGGCACCAAACCACCTACAAAATAGATAAAACGAATGTTCTTGAAAATTAGCTCATAGTACGACGCACTGAAGTTCCGTTCCATTGAACTGATCCTGCAAAGACTCACTCAAGCCGTTTTTGCGCGCGCTCAGCCTGGAAGAAGCGTGTTTTTCACGGGACGAAGCCGTATGTCGAGCAAGAGGGATGGTTAGGCCCTTAGGAACCGAAGCACTCCAAACATCTGAGGCGGACAACGAGAGAATCACAAGCAAGACTTGAGAGAACATGGTCCCTTCAGTAATGGTCGCAAGCAGTCCCCAGCGGTGAACATGTCATAAATAGCGTCTCCTGGACTCACATAAGTAGGGTGAACTTCGGTGCCATCTCGAGAACGTACATGTCAATGTGAGTGAATGGGTCTATTAAAAGATATAAAAGAAGCTGATAGAACTTGCGTGCCGGTATAAGTCTAATGATGCGATATATACGCGAACGCGCGGCATCACTCTACTCTGGTGCAGGCTGTCGTACCTTCAAGTCCATCATACCTATGCTTCAGCATTAGAATCTGGGAATTAAGGTTATCGCAAGCATATGAGTGCCTCTCGTGCTAAGAGTTCCGAATGGCCTGAAGTTCGGGTGATACAGTCGTATAGTTAATGTCGAGATGCGTTTAAAGCATTAGGATTGAGCTTACAATCGTTAGTTGTCTCTGGCGTACCAAACCACTCCTTAACTTCGAAAGGATTCCTTTCGACCTCGTGCGGCTGAGACGACCATATAACCGGGGAACTCAGAACGTGAGGCAGGAACAAGAGATATAGACATTCAGGAAGGAGTTAAATGGAATATCGTCAGACCAATATATTGCGTTTTGAACGGGATTTTATGAGGTCCATCCACGGTACTGTAAATCTAAGCATAATCATTTTACGGTTCACCGCCGCGGGTGCAGGTGTAGCATCTTTTTGAGTGCAAACACAACTGAGGACCAAGCAGCAGCTTTGCGCGCCCACAAAGATCCATTGTTCAACCGCAGACGTGTAACTTCTCCTCTCCCATGCAAGCTCGCAACAGGAAGCGGGGCTTGGGGGCCCCCTCATCCTCCAGAGATGGAAGAAGTAGTGCTGCATCTTCTGATACAGAGGAACACATCCCAACCCCGTACCAAAAGGTGGGCACGCGTGTTCCCGTTGTGCCTTCACTTACCCATATCTACAGTCAGAGCGAGATATAGTTGCTCATCATTCTGAATCGTGGCGGACGAGCGTAATCGTTGTATCTGTTCTCACCGCAATTGCTTTCCTTCTTCGTTTCTACAAAATAAACCACCCTCCATCAGTTGTGTACGTGGCAAGCGTACTTACTCAGGAGTGTAATTTGATCCTATTTCACAGTTTCGATGAGGTGCATTTCGGCAAATTTGCATCCTATTATATTCTTCGCGAATACTACTTCGACGTGCACCCTCCTTTTGCAAAATTGATGCTAGGCCTGGCTGGTTGGTTTGCCGGTTTTGATGGTCATTTCACATTCGAGAACATTGGAGACAGCTACACAGATGCACATGTTCCCTACGTTGGCATTCGAGCTTTGCCAGCGTTATTTGGCAGCCTCACCGTCCCACTGGTTTACGCTATAATGAAGGAGAGTGGATATCCAACCATCGTCTCTGCGTTCTCAGCTTGCATTATTCTTTTCGGTAGATGAATGTTTCTAAGAATCTAGTTGAGATGCTAAGCTTCATTTCCACGTAGATAATGCTCACATTGCGCAAACACGACTTATTCTTTTGGACGCCCAACTCGTTTTCTTCACCGCATTATCCATCTACTCCTATGTCCGATTCCGAAAGCTGCGTTATTGGTGCGTGGTTCTATTTCCTCTCCGCGTTATGTTCATAATGCCTCATCAGGGAGTTTACATTCGATTGGTGGTTTTGGATGATCGCAACCGGTGCTTCTCTTGCTGCCACGCTTGGTTCGAAAATGGTTGGACTATTCACTTTTCTGACCATTGGCACTGCGGTGCTTGTCGATCTATGGGACATCTTAGACATCAAGAAGGGTCATTCACTTGTATGTTTGTTTTGTAAGGGATAGAATTAACGATAACGGCTGTGGTTCTGATCTACCAGGAATATTTCGGTAGACATTTTGCGGCTAGAGCCATTGGACTCATTATTGTTCCGGCTATCGTTTATTTGTCCTTCTTCTGGGTTCATTTCGCTATTCTTACAAACAGCGGATCTGGCGACAGTTTTATGAGCCCTGCGTTCCAAGAGACACTCCTCGGTAACGAATTACTCTTGAACAGTCAAGGTGAGTACAATTCATGTATGAATATTATTAAAACCAAATGGCCGGTTTTACAGAAATTCGTTACTTCGATACCATCACTATCAAGCACAGGGAAACTAAAATGCTCCTACACTCACATCCGGAAAAATATCCACTGAGATATGATGATGGACGTGTTAGCAGCCAGGGTAAAATTCGTTTTTTTTCTTTTGCTTCCCATCGGCTTTCTTATCTTCTTACAGGTCAACAGGTCACTGGATACGGACATCCAGATGACAACAATCATTGGCAAGTTATCCCGACGATATCTCTGCCGGATGCGGGTCGTGGTCGACTTGTACGTCACAACGATGTGATTCAACTGTTACACACCACCACCCAAACGCACCTTCTCACTCACGATGTCGCCTCGCCGCTTATGCCCACCAACCAGGAGTTCACCACATGGCCAAAGGACAACCATTCGCGATACAACGATACGCTTTTCCAAGTGCAGATGCTTGGCGCCAATGAAGGCCAGGCGTGGAAGAGCAAATCAGGACATTTTAAGCTCATACACATGCCGACTAAGGTCGCATTGTGGACCCACCCAAAAGTTCTCCCAGATTGGGCTTTCAAGCAGCAGGAGATCAATGGGAATAAGAAAGCATCAGATAAGTCAGCGACATGGTTTGTTGATCAAATCGTTGCCGATGAGAGTGTGTCCAGCTTCTGAGTGTATTGTGACAAGATGCTGACTGTTTTCCAATAGCTGGGAATGACTTGCGCAATAGAACAGGTGATTTCGACGCCAAGAAACCTCGCAAGATAAATTTCTTTAAGAAATTTGCTGAGTTGCAGTTGCTGATGCTTCAACACAACGCTGGGTTGACCGCTTCACACCCGTATGCGAGTAATCCCATCAACTGGCCTTTCTCCCTCAGTGGTATCAGCTTCTGGACCGGGAACGATAAGCATGAACAAGTTTATATGATCGGTAACATCGCAGGATGGTGGGTCTGTGTAATGGGCCTTTCCATCTTCGTAGGCATAATTGGAGCCGACTTGTTGGCTCGTCGCCGCGGCGTCGACCCTATTCCAGATTGTGAGCAAATTTATAAGTATGCCAAACTCAATTTTTTTGAATCTTTTCACAGCCGTGCGTAATCGCCTGTGGAATTCAGCAGGCCTTTTCTGGATTGCTTGGGCATATCACTATTTCCCGTTTTATTTGATGAACCGACAGCTGTTCATTCATCACTATCTTCCTGCGCATCTTTGCTCTGCTCTCGTTGCTGGCGCCGTGTTCAACTTTATTCTATCAGAGTCGATTAATTACCCCATCTCTATTCCTTCCTCCATCACTCGTTTACGACCACGGCAGTATTCAGACCTGGGCATCAAAGCCTTAGCAGTTGTTGTTGGTTTCAACGTCATCTTCATTGCTGTGTTCGTATTCCTCTCACCTCTGACTTACGGAACACCTGGGTTGGTAGTTTCGCATTTCATCTCAGACACTGCGCTGATGTAGAGCACCACAGCCTTGACGGAGACCAGGTGAATCGTCGTCGGCTCTTATCATCCTGGACATTACATTTCGCTGTGAGTTAAACGATCTACTGAGCACAGTTTTAGCTTATGATTTTTTCAGGGGAAAAACACACCACAAGTCTGAGCATAGTAGAATTTGGATTTAGGTGAGGCTACGCGATTTTTAGTTGTTTTGCCTAGTATCTTCGAATGCTACGTATATACAAAAGAATTTCACTAGTTGTCTACCATGTATGTATGAGAATGGCATTGATTAGGACTAATGTGGGCGGATGGGGGTCCAACTGTATATTTGCTCACTGAGTTTCAAACTTAGTAATCAACCATATACCGACGACTCCAACACATCCTTCAAAATGGTGAGCAGAAATTTTTGTATACGCCACAACCGTTCACCTGTCGGTACGTTTTTAGAGCAAGCGCACCAAGAAAGTCGGCGTTACTGGAAAGTATGGAACGGCAAGTCGTCAAACGTCGACGTCGGAACAGGTCAATCTGACAATACTTTTGCGTCGCAGAGATACGGTGCTTCCCTGCGGAAACAGGTCAAAAAAGTCGGTTATGCTTCTCTGTAAAGCACTAGTCTGTAACTGACTGATATTTGTAGATGGAAATCACACAGCACGCGCGGTACACCTGTACTTTCTGTGGCAAGGTGAAATTATGTTCTCTGTTCCCGACTGCATGTCAAAACTCATTCACAATCCCCATGATTTATAGGATAGTGTCAAGCGTACCGCCGTTGGTATCTGGCATTGTCGCTCGTGCCGTAAAACTATCGCAGGAGGTGCATGGACAGTGTCGACGACCGCCGCCGCTACCGTCCGCAGGTATGTTGATTATCCCAGTTCAATTGCTTGCTAAGAACTCACAACGTTGGCAGCACTGTCCGTCGGTTGCGCGAGATTAACGAGGCATAGATTATGTATTGCGACGCATGCACCATGCCTATCATCATTGCGATACAACTATGAAAATCTGTATCTCGTTTGATGGGAACAATCATTATTGACATAACGTGTCAGACATCCCCAAATCTTACTTGAGCATGCTTTGTAGCTTTTTCTTGTTTGCATCACACTTCTTCAATACAGCGGCGCCATGTCGCAGCGACCCCAATACCAACACGTCGATGTGTTCCCCGTATTTACTGCGACAGCAGACGTTCGTTGACTACGAAAGGCCTGAGAAGACATGTATTAATATGGGAGGTTCAGGATAGGTAACAGTAAGAGAACTCTTCTCATTGCGCTTAGCGTTTAGGTTAAAGTTTTTGGGATCGATACCTACATGCATAGATAGGTAGGTATCTGTATTACTGAAAGAAAAACATGGTTCTCATTAATGTTGCATGGAGTTCAGGTCGGTAATGTTGTGATAATGGTCAATTATAGTGAAACGTAGTGTAAATGTACAGGCTAAATGACATAAATCAATCCACGGTCTCGTCTAATATGGTTCCTTTTTCTTCATGAGCACTTTCAGCATCTTCGTTATCTCCGTTGTCTTCGGCGTCTTCATCAGGATCTTCTTCCTCTTCGTCGCTTTCTTCAAAGGTTAAAGAAATATATTCTTCGGCTGCTCCAGGCTCTGTAATGAGAGAAATAGAAGGCACACCTGAGGAAGAAGTAGATGTATACTCTTCCTTCGGGGGAACCTGCTGAAGTGCGCTTGGGCTAATGTGTTCAACTTGCATCTGCATTTTGGTCTCGGTCTGGGTAGGTTGCCGCCTCCGATTGGCGCGGATAACATGGGGTAACTTGCACGTTCGATTGGGACAGGATCCTTTCTCAGCAAAATCAGGACATTCCCTGACATGCTGCTTGTCACAATCGATGCCTTTGTCACAATATCCGACAACTGCAAAATCGCGACAAACGCCATTCCGTGGGCCCACACGCACATGTGGATATGGGCAATCTGCACGGTTACAGCGACCTTGGTTGGAAAAATGGTGACAGAATGGAACGCGAGATGGAGTTGGGTCGTGCGAGAGATGGCACGTATCCGCGCTGTTTGGACAACTATGTGAGATGAATAACGGACAGATGGCGATCTTTTCAGGGTCGTGCTGATACGGACAAGTGCGGCCACGCTGACAGACACCTGTAAATGTCACGGAGACCGATGGCAAGTTTTAGGAAAAGAAATTAAATAAAATTTGACCCAACACGCAGTTAACGGACCTGTCATGGTGAAAAACCGGCATTGCTTTTCTGATTTGCGTCGTTTAGACATGTTGCCGGACCTTGATGGCGCTGAATCTATGTCAGTTAATAATCGAAATGAATAACACTCACCTAGTGCCTTTAACGTTGTCCAAGACCATGTTATTGCGACCTGCAAGACGTTTACCCTTGGAATATTTGGGCTTGTGAACACGTGGAGCTAAACCTCCACTTTTTTTAATATATGAACTACGGGGCTGAGGTATGCCCGACGTTGCTGCATATTTAATAGAGGTGCTAGAAGAACTTATCGACTCCGCCCTGTTGATAACAACTGAAGGAGTATTTTTTTATTTAAAATAACGCAACCTCTTCGATAGCAGACGTACGATCTTTGCGGGTGAGTTTTCTGTGCGAGGATTCGAAAGCTATCCCATCGATAACAAGTTCACGGTTTGTGCCTGCGGATGTTGGTTGACTGGACGAGCTTCCACCGCTACTTGTAGGACGAGCTTGATCAGCAACAGCTGAATTGACATATTTCCTATTGGCTATTGCAGGATTGACATATTTTCTATTGCCAGCTGCAGCGTTCACATAAGGATTGCGGCTTTGATGAAACCTTGCATATGGAGGTCGACTAGGTTCGCTGAACTTGTGTCGATCAATAGCACCTAGAAGATGTTCATGTGTCAATAGTGCACCCTGCAGAATCACCGAACATGCCTGATAAACGTTGGATTTCTTCGAGGAGGGCGGCGTCGGAGGACATAGTAGTCATTCGCTTACAAGTTGCGGCGCTAAAGTATCGGCAGAGTCCGAACTTCGAAGCGTCCAGAGTCATGTGACCGATGTCGGACACTACGTCACACTGAGTGCGGAGGCCAAAGTGTGCATTGACCGTCATGTCTACAGCTAAACCAACCTTAAATACCACCGCAAATGGAGTCAACGCAATATTTCCTTCAACTACTGTCGATATTTTGACAACTCAGATGAGCTTCTCTGAGACCAGTTTGAAGACACCCAAGACACCTGCAGACGAAGGAATAGAATTTTTTCAATCATCAATATCCTTAGGGGAGGCACCTATTTATGTCTATGAGCTTCAATTGGACCCGGATGGCGGTCCCAACAAAGATAGAGCAGTGCGTAGAATTGAATATGCTTTATTCGTGATTTCCAGGAGAGGTGTGGTTGGGTTGCAGACCTATGATGTCGTATTCTGATTCATTGGTTTTTGTGACGAAGTTTGGCTAAATACTGACTCGTCATTATTAGTATATTCGACTCCCGCCTCCGTATAGGCCATATGTATTGCGCGTGACACTGGATGCAGGAACCCCCGCTTCTAAGAATGCGGTTTTGAAGACAAATTTCCCACTAGATGGTGGAAGATTTGCGAGAGACAAGTTTGTTGAGAAAAAGTACACATCTCATCCTCGTCCTCCGAATTTTCTCCCTCACATTCGTCGCTAGGCTTCCAAACAATTTCTCTAAACCTATTCACGTCAATCTTCCCATCTCACACGCTGGGGCTTTTGTATACTGGGTAGAGTATGAAGGCCCATCTTCTGAACCCATCATTGGTCGCAAGGGCTATTTTAATATTGACCCTGTTCTTCACGTCAAACGTCGCTCATCTGTTCTTTCCCCTTCGGCAGAACCACTTCCCCTCTCGTCAGGTGGACATATACAAGAAAATTCTGTAATTGTGCCTCTTGACGGACTCGTCATCCTGACTGTTGTGTCAAAATGGATGGGAACCCTTCAAAAATGGACTGATCATTATAGAGAAGCCTCCGAGAGAGGCTATAACATGCTGCATTACACACCCCTTCAACAGAGGGGCAGAAGTGGTAGCCCATACTCCATTTCTGATCAGTTGGCCTTTGATCAACAACTAGTCGGCAACATACCTGAAGAAGACGGTGTTGTCTCCGTCAAAGAGGCCCTTCGACTCGCACGAGAGGATTTTGGACTTTTGAGTCTGACCGACGTTGTGCTTAATCACACTGCCGACAACAGTCCTTGGCTTTTAGACCATCCTGAAGCTGGTGCGTCTCCACTCACCTGTGTTTGTGCCCAGCTGGAAAGAAGAATATATAGGCTTTAGCCCCTTGAACACTCCTCACCTCGTTCCTGCGCTTGAATTGGACACTGCCATCATAGAGTTTTCGTCAACCCTTGCATCCAAGGGCTTACCAACAAATATTTCTTCTCAGTCGGAGCTTGATATCATTTTAAACGCACTCACACTCAAAGTCAAAGATGAACTCAAGCTATGGGAGTTTTATGTCCTTGATCGAGAGCGCGAGAGGAAAGGAATCCTCGATATCCTCAACCAAGATGTCCCTGTATGGACAGGTCTAGATGTCAAAGGGAAGCCGTTGGGCGAGCTTGCGGAGATATTGAAAACTGCAGGCAAGATTGTTGGGCTCAAACAATATCGGGCCAGATATGGTGTACATGTTGATTCCCAGGATGCAGCCTCCTTCGTTCGTGCTGCGTTCACGGAACTCAAGGATTCTGCTTCCTTGGCCGATGCATGGCTGAAAGTGGTTGATGTGATCAACAGCCCTTTGTACGATGAATGGCAAGAAGATATCCGGGTAGCTCTAAATAACGTGAAAAACCGTGTCACCTATACAAGACTGGATGCCCATGGACCGAGATTGGGAGAGATAACCGCGGAGTGAGTTATAACTTCAATACTTCGAATATGACTTTCATTTTGACACGGTATCATATTAGACAGCCTCTTGTTGAAACGTACTTTACGCGTCTTCCACACAACGAACGAACGAGCAAACACAACCCCGACGCTCTTTCTCTAGCCAACAATGGTTGGATCTGGAATGCGGACCCTCTTCAAAACTTTGCGCTACTACCTTCGAAAGCATACCTTCGTCGTGAAGTCATCGTCTGGGGCGACTGCGTTAAGCTACGTTACGGCTCTTGTCCAGCGGATAATCCATGGTTGTGGGACTATATGACTCGTTATGTGACCACCCTCGCGGGTGTATTCGACGGATTTCGTATTGACAATTGTCACTCTACGCCATTACACGTGGGTGTAGCTCTTCTTGATGCCGCTCGTGTTGTCAATCCCAATCTATATGTTTGTGCCGAGCTGTTCACAGGAAATGAAGAGATGGATACGCGTTTTGTAAGTCACCTTGGAATCAACAGTCTAATCAGGGAGGCCTACAATGGATATGACCCGAAGGAGCTCTCAAGGCTCCTATATCGTTTCGGAGTATCGAACCCTATTGGTAAGTTGCTAAACCGAGCACGTCGGGAAAGTCAGATGGTTCTACAATCCTTCTCCATGACATGCTCTGGGGCAGCCGTGGAACCGTCCAGCTTTTCCTTGTGCAAGGAAAAGGAATTGACTAACCTGTTTCTGAAGGCTCGATGGACACCGCATGCTTAACAATCCCTGAAGACTTGCCTCCTCCAACAGGAAAAGGACCCACTCGACCTTGCCTCGTGACACCGCTTCGAGGGTCGTCTCCCCATGCATTACTTTTCGACGTCACACATGACAACGAATCACCACTGCATAAACGCAGTGCTGAAGACGCCCTTTCCACGGGTGCCCTTGTTGCGTTCTCAGGCTCAGCCGTTGGATCAAATAAGGGCTTTGATGATTTGTACCCGAAGCTATTGGACCTTGTGAGTGACAACAGACAATACGAGGTATCCAGTCGTGGCGAAGAAAAGGGTATTAGTAAGGTAAAGCGAGTGCTAAACCACTTACACACCGAAATGGTGTTGGAAGGGTTCAGTGAGGGACACGTTCATCAAGAAAATGATGTGCGTCGTCCGTGCGTTCTCCCACATTGACCTGACATGGCATGGCGGCGCAGTATATTGCTATTCATCGGGTACACCCGCGGACGGGTAAAGGATACCTCCTCATTGCCCACACTGCGTTCAGTAAGGGTTCAAAAAGTCGGGGATGGTGTACGTATTTTTTCATTATTCGACATATAATCCATACTGACCTGTACTCCATCAAGTCAATCCCACAAAGCTTGCCAGAACAAATGCAAAGTTCATTCTTGGTGCCAGTATCAACATCCCCTCATATGATCTCGAACCCGATGACAAGATCATTCGTGGGCTCTCGTCACATCTGATTGAGCTGGCCACAGTGACACCCTCCCAAGGTTCGAACGCGGATGGTCCGTATTCAGAAATAACGGTGCCAGAGTTTTTTCCCCCTGGCAGTGTTCTTCTTTTTGTCACGCAATTACACGGCGTTGACACAGACTTGGATGAGTTTTGCAAGAGCGAGGCCGATGCTGCCATGAAAAACCTAAACCTTGTTGATTTGAATGTGATCTTGCACAGAGCGGACTCAGAGGAAAGGGACGCTACCCATGGCGACATTGGAACGTATGAAATACCTGGCCATAGCACCTTGGTATATGCGGGTCTAGAAGGCTGGATGGCTTTGCTACGTTCGATTATACGCTACAACGATCTGGGACATGCTCTCTGCAGTCATCTTCGTAGTGGAACTTGGGCATTGGAATATATATACTACCGACTCCAAAAGTGCGCCTCTATATATTATATTCTTGCTACTCTCATTACCATGTTTTAGACAGATAAAGGATCTGCCAAATCTTGCTTGCCCCGCAAAATGGTTCAAGGAGCGTTTCGATCGAATAGAATCAACTGTTCCTTCTTTCCTCAGGCCAAAATACTTTGCCCTTGTCATTTATGAGGCATACAAAGCTGCTCGTCGAGCAGTGATTGAACAACAAACAGAATTTATCTCATCAGGCCATAGCTTTATCCAAGACCTCGCGCTCTGTTCCGTACAAATGCATGGGCTGGTTCAGACCGCTTCAATAGACCCTGCCAAGGCGATACCTTCCCTCGCTGCGGGGTTGCCACATTTCACGACCGGGTGGGCCCGCTGTTGGGGTCGGGATGTCTTCATTTCGTTGCGAGGATTGTTCCTGACTACAGGCAACTTCCTCGCTGCGAAGCACCACATTCTAGCATTTGCCTCAACACTCAAGCATGGTTTGATTCCAAACCTACTAGATTCTGTTCGTAATCCTCGGTACGCACTTGCATTTATTCATTGCAATGGCACGCTAAATTAGAATGCGCTGCAGGTACAATTCCCGTGATTCACCCTGGTGGATGCTGCAAAACATCCAAGACTACGTGCAATTTGCTCCCGATGGAATCGACATTCTCTCCGAAACGGTCAAACGTCGGTTTCCTAGAGACGATGCGTTTGTTTCTTGGGACGATCCAAAAGCATATGCTTACTCTAGCACTATCGCTGAGGTTATCCAGGAGATCCTGCAACGTCACGCTAATGGCATCTCCTTCCGTGAGCATAACGCTGGTCCGAATTTGGACATGCAGATGGTTGATGAAGGTTTCAACATCAAAATATACGTTGACTGGAAAACCGGACTAGTTTTTGGAGGGAACCGGTACAATTGTGGAACTTGGATGGACAAGATGGGTGAGTCTGTAAAGGCAGGTACCAAAGGAACACCTGGAACCCCAAGAGATGGTGCTCCTATCGAGATCACAGGACTATTAAAAAGCACGCTACGGTGGTTGAACAATCTATCCACTAAAGGCAGTTTCCCCTTTAAAGGCGTACAGACCAACAGTGAGTCAATAACACTACTCATTGCTCTATTCTCATGATTTCCCCAACCAGTCAACGATCAATACCGTCTTGTCACCTATAAAGAATGGAACGATTTAATTCAGTCAGCTTTCGAACGGAACTATTATATCCCTCATGGTAAGTTAGTTCCAGACGCTGTTTTCTTTGCTCTGCTGACTTCGTAACTTGTACTGCAGACCCAGCGGAAGATATCAATTACGTCGTTCATTCTGCACTAGTAAACCGCAGAGGAATATACAAGGATGTGTTTGGTTCTGGACAGGATCACGAATGGGCAGATTATCAACTCAGGCCCAATTTTCCCATTGCTATGGCTGTTGCGCCAGAGCTATTTCACCCGCAACACGCTCTCACTGCCCTAAAAATTGTAGACAAGGTGCTTCGAAGCCCTCTGGGAATGAAGACGCTTGATCCCAGTGATCTTCAGTATCGGGGGGACTATGATAATTCCAACGATTCCAACGATCCCAGCATCGCTAAAGGGCTGAACTATCACAACGTAATGTCCTCTTTCGACGCTATAAATCCATTGTTAATCCCACTCTAGGGGCCGGAATGGGGATGGCCACTAGGGTATTTCTTGCGTGCATACCTACATTTCGACATTCAAGTCGAATCAGGTAGATTGGTCAGTACATATGCTGTGGTCCACTTGCGTCTAATTAACATAACGCGAAAGGGTCATACTGAAACGCTACATTCCTTACACTCGATGCTGCGCGGTCTTCGAGATCACATGCAGAACGATCCTTGGCGGGGTCTTCCTGAGCTGACTAACCGTGATGGGTCCTATTGCCGTGACTCGTGCGCGACTCAAGCATGGAGTTCAAGTACGATTCTCGACTTTCTGCACGATGTTCACAACATCAGTACTCAGTCTTCCAGCGTAAATAGTGTTAGTGTTTCCTCTTTTCTCCGAGAATGATAAATACAGTACACATTTGGGTTTGAATCCCCTCATATGTTTGTGATCTATCCTCCATTCCAAAAGGATAGATAAGCACATTCCAATCTGAGTGGACAAAGTATGACGCAGTTTGAATGTTTGCCACTGAGGGTCATTATTTGTCCCAATTGTGGTCAACGAGAATCTGAATGTAGCCTTGAGGTTGCTCAACCAAACGCTGCATCTCATTTCAAAAGCAGTCAACAGTATCAGGACAACTATCTCGGGTTGAATGGCTTTTTTTGGACTTGACAGCAACCATGATGCATTGGAGAAGGAGAAGGAGAAGTTTCTTGAGCGTGGGTTGGGCCTTCCAGAGAATGTCGCTGTGTACAACTGGGGAGAATCCGACTATGATGGCCTTGGAGACGCTTTGCAGGAAGGTGGTGATGAAATGAACAGTGAAACATTTGGTGTTGGACCAGTTGGTGCGTGTGTTTATGACCTGTGTCTGCTAACTCCTCATTGCAACTGCAGGAAAGGACTTCGATTTTTCAAACCCAGGGCTTCCAGAGGTAAAGAAAGAGACACCAAAGACCGAACCTCGTCGTGAATACCAGGATTCATTACTGCATGCGAAACCTCCACAGCCGTGTATGCCTTGTGCCCTTTTCGTTGGTAGCATGTATCTTTAACTTTCTTTTCAGCCCGAGCCTCTGGAAGTTCTTTGGAATCTATCTGGGATGATAAGTCACCTTCTTCTGTTCTCCCTGGTGCACGGACATCGAGTCGTTTTGTTGCCGTAGACCGGCCTGCACCCACCACCAAATCACAAGGAGCAGTCCCTTCAAGCTCGCGCTCTTTTCATTCATCTATGCCATCGCAGTCGACTATTCGCACATTGCAAGATATAGAAGCTGAAATGCGCGCAAAGCAACACCAACAGAACCATATCATTCAACCAATAATCGCACAGGACCATACTTCTATGATCACTCACGGAGCGCCGTCTAATCTTTCTACATCTTCATCAGCCACTCGTCACTTGGGTCATCTGGACCTGTCTCCCAGTCAACAATCACTACAGCTGACACCAGACGAGATTGAGCACCAGCTCCGCATGATGCAACTCACCCAATTGCATCATCACCAGGCTCAACGTCAAGAACACCAGCAGCACCAGCATCAGCAACACCACCAACAATTACCGATCTACCAGTCCGTTCCTTCACAGCGCGAACATTATGTGCGAACTCCGGAGCAAGATCGACACCACATCCTTCAACAGCATCACCGGTCATATCCCTCTACACCGGAGCCACCTTTCGGCACGCACAGTCACTCCCCACAGATGACACAAGAATACATGACACAACAGAACCAGCTCCATATGCAGCAGCAGCTTTTAATGCAACTTTCTCAGGCTGGTGTCATGCCTGATCAAATTCATCTTTTGGAACCTGCACAAAGGGAAGCAATTATGAATGAAGCGATGCGAAAGATCGTAGCAGCGGAAAGACTGGATCAGAGAAATCGGCGGCGTTTGATGAAGATGGAGCGCATGGTAAGATTATTTTGCATTCTACAAATAGTTTTCCCCTCATGTCGAGTCACCCAGGCACGTTATAATGACTTGATGACTCAATCGGATAAAGACTTCATAACTCGGATCCAGGTGTCCCAGCTAGTCACGTCAGATCCATATACAGAAGATTTCTACGCCCAAGTGTTGGGTTCGCTTCGGCGTAACGGTACGAGCATGAGGTGGTTTGGCAACGCTGGTGTCGGGCTAGGCGTTCCTGGGCACCGACTAGGTGGTCGTAGGGAACATGCCATGAATCGCATGGCAGAACAAGTGTACAGGATCGTGGAGAATGCTAAAGCTAGAGAGAAAGAAAAAGGACTGCATGGTGACATGATGCGCTCATCCAGAATGACAATTTTGTTAACTCTTTCTTAGGAGGGTTCAACCCACTCCAAGGGGTCCTGGGCAAGACTTCTGGCCGAAGCTATAAAGCTGCTCCTCGACAGCTGCTTCAGGTCGATTCTGCGCCCCTGCTTGGTTCACCCACTTCTTCCCCACAGCTGCGCGAGGCGGAGGCTAAAAAGCCTGTGTTTGAACCTGTTGAAGAAGCAGTGCGAACTCCCTTAGTTAAGGTGCACCAATCTGTGGGCACATTTCTATTTCCACATACTACCAAGAATCACATTTTTCATCTAGAATGCTACTCCGGAAACAAAGCAGCCGCTTACACGCCGCCAAGTACTGTCTATCATAGAGACTCTGTTTGATTACGCGCTTGACTGGGAAAACAATCGCCGGATAGTGCCTGAAGAAGGCACTGAATTGTACCAAAAATGGTGAGCAGTGTGGCAACAACACTGTAGCATTAGGTTTCTGACAACCAAGATTGCAGGGAGACAGATCAGAAGGCTTTGGAGGCGCGAATGTGGGAGGCGTCACAAGTAACAGCCCCGTTGGAAGCAAGGTTTGTTTATTTGCATAGATGTCATCCAAAAGTTCCTTATCAGTTCTGTATAGACATCCACACCCATTGGTTTCCCTTCTCGAGCCATTGAAGGGGAAAAAGGTCATGAAACGCCTCACTCGTGTAATGGATGCGCGCCAGCTGCGTATCACTATGACTCTCGTTACTCGCCTATTTAGGGATTTTGATGTCGTGCAGCACCATCATATCGCGGAGTCCCTCATTGAGAGTAAAGAAAAACAAGAGATGGAGAGACATATCCATGTATTCGAAGAATTTGTCTTGGAGGCTATCCTGCCAGGGCTGGCTGTTGCACCCTTACCAGTTGTCTCTGGCCAGCTGCAACACCTCAGAGATCCTGTTGCGATAGCGCGCACACGAGTCAGTGTTTTGGCATATTATTATTTGACTTTCCCTACTGAGATGGTCGTGCAGCCAGGAATCATTCTTCTAACACATGTCTTCACGCGTGCCGCCATCATTAAAGATCGAATGTTGACATTACGGTCTGGTATTGATACTGAAGGTGTAACTCAAGATGATATTGCAACTATAGAAGATTTCCAAGAATGGTATGAATGAAATGGATAACGTTTCTTTATGCTTTACTGACGTCTCCGCAGGCAATCCCGCTTTGATCAGCTCTTTGAAGATCTTGCGCCGCACTTCCTATCGCTCTTCCCTTCCACTCGTGCCGCTACACTGCTTCCTTTCGGAACCGAGCACCAGCTTCAAACATCTCTTGCGCTTGATGCTGCGGATCATCCCGTGTGGAGCTTTTTTGCGTCTATGGCCGTCCCTGCGTCCTTGGAGCAACAGTCATTACTCGTAACGCAGCTTCGCGAAAAGGTTCTTGAGAACGTACTCAGTGCTCATAAAGGCTGGGTTGCCGATGAAAACGAACGAAGCGCCAAGCTTCGCAATGTCAACATCTTCTTACACGCCATTGGGTTGGATAGCTCACAAATCAATTTATGACCCATATGCTTTTGTTTAAATGCCTCAGGCGTTACCAAAACAGGCCTTATAACCAAAATTACATTACCTTGATCGTGGTGGTGCTTTTGTGGCGAGGATCTATGAGAGACTGAATCTCTAAAGGGCTTCAAAACAATGTACGGGCTTGACGTCCAGACAGTGTGCTACTTTTAGAACCCGAGTGCTAATTTACACATGCTTGTTGTAACCTTTTTGCCTTAAGTCATTTATAAATGAGCGCGAGTCCTCGAGGCCATTGTCACGAGTATAGCACAGAAAACTAATAAGATAATAAGGACAGCGAATCGAAGAAGACTTGCAATTGTTCTATTAGCCTCTATCCTCCCTCTAATAACCAGATTAATCTCGTATTGCTGCTTCTGAGAGTGAAGTCAGCGTTGCGCATTATAAAGCCGCACAAGCACTCACTAAAGAACTCATACGAAAGCCAACATAGTGCATTGCTCGGCATGAATGTCAATACTCTGGGCGACAAACCCCGCATAAAGCCTCTCAAACCGTCCCGCTGCCATATAATTCGAAATGCGTCCACCATACCTCGGGCTTGCCGAATCTCAGCGTCTTGTGAGTTTCCCCGTGTTTGCAATAATGTCTTGGCTACATCCAATGGTGTCGTCACGCCTGCTGCTACACCACCAGCTAAACCGCCCGCAACAACATGTGTAACGGGTGAATAGACACCCGTAGGATTAAGCCGTTGCTTTAGTTCCTCGTATACGCTGAATTGCACGGCAGTAAAGGGAACAGTCATAATGAGTGTGGTGGGGTAGGAGATATAGAATGCCCCAATGCCTTCTTTACGGTATACTGTGGTAGCACAGTTCCACAGGGTGCGATAGCCTGAGTTATGCATTTGCATTCGTTGCTTGATTACTAAAGTAACCATCACGTGTGAGGGGAAGACTGCGGCAGTCAAATGATTTTAGAGCAGACCTACCATCGAAAGGATTCATAAGGGCATCACTTGCTACGGTCGATGCCGCTCCAGCAATTGCTATACACCGCAAGCAGGTCAGTTATTCCATCCTCCCGCTCGACACGGGTACACCACAGACTCACCCGTTGCCATGAAATGGCTGCCTTCCCCTTGATTACCACCCGCTAACTCCTTCACCGCTTCGTATGTCCCGAAATGCACGGCATGCGCCGGTCCTGCACCCACAATCACGGACGACACTCCTCGCCATAACGCCCGCATGCCCTCGGTCGACGATATACGTGTGAAGGCATTCCCAATACCAGAATACACTGCAGCGGGGGAGGTTGCAAAAACTTGCATACGCGTCTTTACGCGGCGCCGACAGTAAATATTGAGAAAATAGAAGAAAAAAAGAGAAAGAATACTGACTTTGATGCTGTCAATGGGGAACATGACAGCGTGTTCGGTGATGCCTGCCTACACGTTTTGACAAAAGTCAAGGAGACAACCGTTTGTCAGCTTTTTTTAACACTTTTTGTTAGATCCCACCAGAAAGATAAGGACTGAGAGCATAGTAACGCGAGGGCGGGGAGGAGAAGTGACTTACCAATGCACCAGCGAGCATGTTGGCCCCTAGGCCAGCATTTGAAGATAATGCCTCGTAGTCGGGTTCTTCCTCCATGGGTGTTTGGGTACTGGTTAGAGTGCAAATGCTCTGTAGAACTGCTAGTCGCAGCGAGATCTTCGAGCTGGCCAAATGCGCGATGTGGCGCGTCGTGAAAGGCAGGGATCAAGGCGAATTATTGCTTTACTGCACGCCAAGAAAGTCCCGTGGTGGAAGGGGGGCGGAGACAAGAGACCAGTCCACCCAAGTTATCAACTGGTATTCGTCGCGACTACCTTAACACCTTTTGAAAATTCCACAAGTGTGGGAGAGCGGTACCGGTTGCGGTGATCTGCTGGCCTTCCACACGTCTTACGCACCCTCTCACAAATTTCACGTTCATCATCACTCAGGCTTCAGGCTGTGTGCGGCGTTGTTGCCATCTATGTACCCGGGCAATAGCGCCGCCGTATATTCTGTATATTCATATGACAAACAGCGCCTACAACTACTTCCTCTTAGCCAACTCAGCAAGACGGTCGTGCTCATCGATATCCCTGACCGACATAGAAGCTCAACAAGGGAGAAAACACGGAGAAGATCGGAAAGGTACCTAGCTGGAGTGCGTGGGAATACCAATGTGCAGGTTGAGAGGTCGGTACACACGATAGAAATCTCACGGCCTTACCTTCCCATGGGTAGTCTAGCCTGTACGCAGTAAGGGATAGGTTAGAAGCGTGTGAAACAACTAGATCAGTAATCCACTTACCACACATCTTGTACTTCGGCACCAGCGTAGTACTATGTGGAGGCGGTCGTAGGGAGGAACTCGAAAGAGTATCGATAGACACTTACCGGAAGGTCAGCAGGAAGATCTTTAATTTTGGGTTTGAGCTTGTTGTGGACGACGAAAACCGCAAATTTAGTCCGGGCGGCGTCCCTTTCATCCTCCGGCAGGGACTGCAGTTCCCGTTCGACGTCTTTTTGCAATTCTGAGACGGCGTAACTGTGGCAGATGGTGAGATAAGAAGCATGTGGGGATGCTAAAATAGTCACTGAAGTGTTTGTCTGGAGTCGTCGACTTCATCTACAATTAGTGCCCGTCGGCCGAGAAGAATTTTGCTTTCAGGACCACTTATGGCAAAATTTAACCCAGGAAGCAGACGGCATAAAGGTTCTCACAGCCACTGCGTTCGAATAACTTCGCTCCCCAGCTGCTCCTCAGTGGTACCGGGCAAGGACTCATACAGAGAAAGTCCTATTGCATGTATCGGAATATTACGCTTTGTCGCCGGATCTTTCAAGAATGTCCGCATCACACGAGCAGGAAAGAAGCCACTGTGGTCGATTATCAGCACAGGTCAGTGTGCGCGATTGCACGAACCCTCCACCTAGAGAAACAAGTTAAGCAGGGTGACACTGTTGTGAATTATATCATACCAATCGCAATGAGCAGGTCCGGTGCGAATTCTGCGGCGATTTGCTTGCTAGAATGGCCAATGATAGTATGGATCTCATTGTAGGTAGGTCGGACGTGGTTATCCACCATAGTTGGCTGTTTTCTTTAGGGATGTGATGGTTAGATTGATGGATAGTCTGCTCCCGTCAGTTTGCATATACTAGTAGCGCCGCGGCAATGGAGCTTGGAACACCGAGTGGGAGGTGGTCGATGTTTACCATCATGATGGCTTGAGCTAGGAGTCGGCGCACTGACTACAATTTAGCTGCTAGCGTTTTAAGACACAATGATTAAAGAACATAAACGAATGACTGGGGGCTTTTGCAGATGCTACATTTGCAGGCTGTGACAGGCGTCACATAGTGACTGGGTACATACCATCTGAGGCGAAATCCCTGACCCTGACAGACGCCTTGCTCTAACCACGAACCACAACCGCGTTGCAGCCGTTCTTCCCCTTCTGTATACTACAACCGTGTTGCAGGCCATTATGCCTGTATTGACGTTGCCGCCCTCTTTCACTAATTCTTTTTGGTCCCAGGACTATCGCAGAGGCCTAGAGACTTTGTATGGCAAACTGGAACAGGTTTGTTGCTCAGGCATTGTGCATCGCCGCATTTCTGAGCTTGTATGTATAGGGTGTAGCTGAGAACCTTGAGATTTTCAATTTCATCAAGGCTAGCTCTACCTAAAACCGTTAGCATCATTAAGACTACTTACCCAGTTTGGATAGGCTCGCGCCTTGGCTGAAAATGACGTTGCAAATTCTCTCATTGCACCAGGACCCACAGGCATCAGGGGTACGTCTATATCTCTTCATCTTTTTTTCTTAATCAACGGGCACGTCAGGGACGGGGTTTGATGCTGACGATGGAGCTGCGTTATATATGACATTTCGAGCACTACAAACAGAGTCAATGAAGCAAGGAGAAGCGCATAGAGCTGCTGCTCACGAGCTAGCCACATTGGTGGCGGATCCATTTGGCGAATGGGCATCTGGTCATGCCGTACGTTTCAAGCACGCATTGGCTGATAGTTAGGTCTTGATCTATTTATGGACTCCAGACACGCATCGAGGAGAGCAGGAAAGTACTTATTGACGGCTGGCTTAAGGCTTATGAGATGGCTACCGGAGACGTGGGTACTCACCGTTCAAACACTAGCAAGACCATTGACCCTCCATAGGTGGACAAGCTGAAACATACCTATTTAACCAAGTCGCGGAAGGCTGACGAAGCGGAGGATGAGTAAGTTATTCCCCACATATTTTCATAATCCGTTGCTGACCCAACCTAGTGCTAAATTTGCTCCGGGAAGCACTACCGTAGGTGATAGATACACCAGTTCTCCCAAGATGAGCCCCACAAGAAAGGCAGCCGTGCGTACCCCCAGCGTTTCCGAGCGCATCTCGCAAAGGCTTAAAGAACTTCGCAAGGGTGGCGCGGAAAATGATCAAGAATATACCGATGTAAAAAACCCACTCTCACCTGCGTCTCCTGTATTTAGTGCCGGAAAGTCCGACGGTGGTGATGAGCACCATGACGAAGATGCTCCAATGTTAACGGCGAAAGATAAAGGAAAAGGCAAAGAGGTTGCGTCTTCCTCGCCGATGGCGATGTCGCCACCAACGATGAATCCTCAGCTCCCAGAGCTGCAACATTTCACGCCTACGCCAAATGTCTCCATTCCGAGGGTAGAGTCACCCATGCCTCCGTTACCACCAAGTCCTATCATCCTTGCTGGTCTCCCGTTGTCCCCACAGGCTGTCTCCCAGCTGCTTAGCCGTGCAGTCTCTGAACTTCCCCTTCGTAAGGTACGCTTCCCGATCCTAGGCGAATACACCGATTGTTTTTCCGGCGAAGAGTTTGTGGTCTGGTTAAAGGAGAACGTGCATGATTTTGGTGATAGTTTGGATAGAGCCGAAGACGCTGCGAGGGAGTTGACGGAAAGAGATGGCGCACTTAGGAGAATCGGAGAATTGGGTAGGAACTCATTTTCATTGAGATCAATTCTCCCCTAATTCTCGGTGCAGGTAACAGGTTTGAAAATGACAAAGAAGCCTATTTTCAGTTCAGGCAGAAGGTATGCAATACCTGCATCCCCCCATCAGAGCCTAATGCTCCTATAGGCGTTTGAGTTTCATTTTGTACACGAGGCCGAGCCCCTAGAGCAACAAGGTGGTTTGAATACCACTGCAGAGAATTTCTTGAAGCGCACAAATACCTTTGTCTCAATCGTCCAAAAAGCAGTAAATGTGGCCACGCCCACCACGTCTGAGCCACTCCACATTCGTGTAAGACATGAGGCCGAAAATTCGGACAGGGTGTACCGTGTGGCAGTACGAAAGCTTGATAGGCAGCGGCTCGGCCTAGAAGAGAAGATCGAAGAGACACTCAAGGCAATGCAGAGATGGGAGATGGACAGACTTAGAACCGTGAAGACCGGTCAGCGTCATTGTATAGCTCTCGACACATGCGTTCTAATTTGACGTTGTGGATGTAGTTCTTTTACAGTACCAGGGTACCATCGCTAACCTGCCCACCGCCCTTTCGGGATCTCTGGAACGCACCTCCGTCCTGATTTCATCATATCAACCCGAGAACGACCTGACTGCTCTCATTGAACGATATCGTACCGGCCCTTTCAGACCCAAGCCCCATGTGTACGAGTCTGTCTCGCATGACAGGTCGGATGTCACGTTTGGCATCGACCTGAGGAAATGGGCGGGCGAGGGCGGATGGCATGCTGTCAGAGCGAAAGAGGACCAGAAAGAGCACGATGATGTGCCGAGCATCGTTAGTGGTCTGCTGACCGGCATCACTGAAGCGTACAAGAAATTGTCAAACGACTCAGGTATACTCGGGTGCAGTACAATTGAATAGGGGTATAAGCTGATTTATTTTCTTGGTAGAACGTCGCAAGACATGGATTTATGATGTGCGTCGACTCTTTGATACAAATGTCCGTCTTTCGTTGACCGTTTGATATAGGTCCCTTTACCGTCAGTGCATCATCTTCGCGAGGCTATTAACGCCCTCCCTCCGGATGCCCCCATACCATCTGTCCTCCTTGCTAAGTATGATGCGCCTGTGATGGCAAGCACGCTCAAGCTGTGGGCACTGGAACTTGATCCCCCTCTTGGTCTGTGGGAAGGTTGGGAAGACGTGCGGAAGCTATATCCCAGTGGTATGTGTGAACGAAATAATGCCTCTTTTACTAACTTATACATTATAGTCGGCGCGGTTGTGGCTACCGAGGCTTCAGAGCAACAGCGGATTGAGAATCTACAGGTCGCTCTACTTAAGTTGCCTAAGGTGCACCTCGTCGTACTCAGCACCATCATCCAACATCTCAGAAAGTAGGTGATCTTACTTTCCCTTTACTGTTCTGGTTTACGTTTGGCCTTCAGTCTTATCGACACAACACACGTGGATGAGTCGGTGGAAGTATATATTACAAAATTGGGGCTGTCGTTTGGCCGCGGTGAGCCATTTGAATCTGATGTTTATTATTCTCTAATCCTTCTTTGATAAAGCCATACTACGTCCCCGATTTGAAACTGAAATGTCCATCCAAGATCGTCACCCAACACGTGCGTGTTTATGATATTGTACACTAACAATGACTAACCATATACTTGTCAGTACTATTCATGGATCTGGTGAAACACTATGCAGACATCCTACCGAAAGTTATCACGCAAAAAAAGCGTGAGTCATTAGAAAGGCCCATGCCCATACGGAAACGCACCAAGATGGTCGATCAACGGCTGAGCCGCAGTAGGTTATCCTTTGCTGCTGACCCACAACAACTCCTTGCCGCGCAGCATGCTGCACAACGCGGCCCATTGTCGCGTGTAGCTAGTCCGACCCCCGTGGTCGAACCTCAGGTCAAAACCCAGCCACCCGTCGCATCTCCTCCGCCGCCACCCGTCGCACTTCCTCCGCCGCCACCTCCGCCGCCGCCAGCTGCGAAGCCACAAGAGCCAGAGCCACATCTTGTGCAAGAAGTTACATACGCTCCTCCCCCTCGCCCGACATTTGTGGAGTCAGAATCATCCAGTAAAGAGTACACACCCCCTCCCCGCCCCGTCTTTGCAGAACCAGATAATGAGAGTCGTGGTGCTGGAGACGGCGTTTCTGCGCCGAATCTTGACAAGATTCAAGCACCCTTACTTTCGCCTACCAGCTCAATACCCCCTGTAGACAATCCAGACCTCCCGCTGGTGAGCAGGAGCTCGCTCTCAAGAAGTACGTCTGGAGATACGGGGAGAGTCCGTGGTCCTCGAACGTTGCGTCCCACTGGAGCGGGCAAAAGTGGTTCCGCTACAGTCGGATCAAGACCTCCGCCGGGGACGTCCCTCGGTGGTCCTCGTGCGACGCACGCCCGAGGAGCCAGCTCGACATCTACTGTCCCCGGTCGTCCCGCGGACTATGCGAAGGACTATGCCCCCAAGAGGAACGTTGGTAAAGCGAATGCAGCAATTTTTTCTCGTCGTACAGTAGCATCCGATGCGGAGGATAACGTTTTGGATAAGTGATCTAAGATTGAACGCTTATTTTTCCTGGGTCTTTCTATCTATATTAGGACACTGCAGCTCGTCTACTTATATGCTTTCAAATATATATACATATATGCAGTACAAGTTGAAGTTCGTGGAAGGGGACCTAACGTGCTCGCAGCATAGCACAATACTGGACTACTTCCATTGTCTTAGGCACTTCGAGAAGTCATGATAGCTTGTTGCTTCGAGGAATCATTTTTGGCAATGTGTTTTATGTGTTTTATACCTCAATCAGTTCTCGGTCCAGCCGAGCCGCCTGTGTTTATCATCAGCCTTCACTCATCATGTTACATCTAAATTACCTGAGGTCCCTGCGACACTCCTCGGTCTCCCTCTTGACCGTGGCCAAATCCTCGACTACTTGGGCAAAACCAGCTCCATTTCCATCCATTAGTTCTAGCAGTTGTTCATACTCTCTTAGTCGGGATTGCATGTCCTGTTCTTGAGATTCTAGTACCAGTTGATGAGCCGTAAGTTTTTCATACAATTGTTTGACTGCACTCGAAATCGTGACCCGTGGATTGAGTGGCGAAGCATAACCATAAAGGGTTGACTGGAGGCGAGCGCGAACGACGGATAGTTTTAGCAAAGAGGTCTCGACTGTCATAGCGAGAAAATCGCTGGAAGCGTTGTGTTTGGCGTTCATCGTAGAAGGGAGCGCTTCTAGGATCTCATGCAATGTATCATGGAGATGTGGGTGTATCTGGGATGTGCGTGTGAAAATTACTTTGAGATATGCTCTTGTAGCTTACTTTTGTAGCCTCCAGGTAAAGATTCACCACGGTGTCGAGTCGTGACAAGAGTGCCTGAAAATCTGTGTCTGTACGGGCGACGTCGGTTTGAACATCATTACCCAGGGAGATCGCAAGTGACTGCCGCTCTTCGTGGTTGAGATCTTCAGCTGAGTCGAGCGACTAATTAGAATCAGTCATTCTCGGTCACCGAGCCGAAACGTGATTCACCTTCTGCACCATGAAAGTACAACGTGATATCTTCCAGTGTCTTATCGAGACTTTCTAAAAGTGATTTCATAGCCTTCTGGTCAAACTGGATGTATCACGATCATTCGACTCATCAGAGCCTGTTCAGAATACAAACTGGTGCATTACCCTACCCAATGGTGGCTCATAACGTGTGATATCGTTGGACGTTATACCACCGATTGATTTCATCTGTAGATCCTCTTCATCGCAAGGAGCCTCCAGCAAGGAAATGGCGGACGCGAATGTCAGCCCATCCGAGACTTCCTATGGGAACGTTGTTACTGAAAATCTGTACCTTCATCAGTAGAGGACTGAGTTCGCACCATGGTCACATCACAGTTTGTGATTGAAAGCTGGTGAAGGTGATTCCACAACACTTTTGCGCGAAGATACTCGATTTGGTCTTCCATCTCTGGAACGTGGACGTGTCGTAGGGTACGGTAGGGTTATGGTAACTTGATGGTGGTCAATGAGGATCACAAGAAACCTAGTGAGTGTCATCGTCCAATGCGTGCGCTTACCTGTCACCAGAGACCATGAGCAAAATTCAAAACATTTCAATTGAATTTTTGGAGCTGAAATGTATGCAATATTTAGCATTCTCCACTTTCAAAATGCAAACAAAATTCAAGATATTCCAATAATTTTTGAGAAGGGAAAATGTATACAATAAATGACACATTCTACATGCAAAATGTATAGAATATTTGGCATCTTCCACCTGAAAAATGTGCAGAAAATCCACCATATTCCAGTGTGTGTTGCTGAGGAAAAATGTAGGCCATATTTGGCATCTTCCACATGCAGAATGTAAACAAAAGTGGAAATACTGGTATTCATAAAATGTAGAGAATTATGATGGATTTCCTGCACAAAAAATCAATCTGTGAGATATTTGTACCTAGGCAAGATATTTGCAAACCAGCACGAGATATTTGTCCTCCAGCATGAAATATATTTCAGCTGGCAGTACCATATGGAGCATGACTTGGCTACCTGCAGCTTTGTAGCCTAGGACCTCGCGCTAATTCTGAATGTGATATCCAAGGGCAGCAGACACTGCAGGTCACTGAGCTATGGTGGCAGAAGGATTATGGCCATATTATGCATGGACCATTGCACATGCTCGCATGTTATGGTGACAGTGTGGGCTGCAGAAATGCATTAAAATGTTCTATTACAGCCTTTCCCGAAAACCTTGACACGCATTGCTTTTTTTTAACTTTTTTTTTGGTGTGCCGCCTGTAGGGCAGGCACCCAGTAAGCAATCAATTCAGTCAAGATATCTAAGACATCTATAACATCCATAGGCAACCATGGATGGAGTTGCACACCTTCCATCTCCTTATGAAGCTGTCCAGCAGCTGCAGCCAGTATCGGAGCTGGGAGGAGTAGGATAGGGCAGCAATGATTTGCTTGAGGTGGCAGGGCATGCAATGTTGGGTGAGACTGGAGCCATCTCGTATATTCGCCCAGGACCCTGTAGAACCTATTCGTCTTCATTTGCGCATCCCTGCTTACCCAAAGCCATTGTCTTGAACATCAGCTCAGACTCTGAACTAGCCAACATACTCGCAATGAAGCTGTCATGATTCAACACCTAATGACACTTATCACTATCGCCATCCCCTCCACATCTTACCGACACTAGCGATACTAGTGATATTTGCTGTCAAAGATCGGATCACTCAACCTAACAACCAATCATCAATATATGCGGCTCCAATATCAGTAGATAGGAACATCAACAACTACGAAAGCTATACCTCTCCGACTTGGGTGAATACACCTAGTATAAAACAGTAGGATAGAACACATGTATTTCTTTAGTTCTATTATCATAAGTCTTCACCCTCTCTTTACTTGGTGTTGTCTACACATCTAAGTCAAACGACAAGTCTAACGACTATTCTGAACTCATCATCCTCTCATCTTTATCTCTCTCCATTCTTAACGATCAACGTCGATAGCATTGCCAGAACTTTGTCTGCTAAGTAAACTCTACTTTCTTCTTTCAAATTCCCTCTCTATTCCAGTTTCGACAAGTAAGCACCATCATGATGCCATTTCCCTTGCTGTCTCAGTCTGTACACTTTGCATACATCGTCACTAACACTTTTGGCTTCGTCGGAAGGGTTCTTTAACCACATTTGTTGTTACTGACTTTGTTCTGTCAAAGATAACAGGCCAAAGATGGTTTTTGACAGTATAATGGAACTAACACCTACTAGTTGAAATCCTTCTCCCAGTTTCTCTCTTTCAAGTATGTCGGATAGGACAATCAACTCATCGGGTCACCCCTGACACTCCCCTATTGATCATATCTGAACTTGTTCCCAAGGGCCCGCCATCACATCGCTACCTTTACCAAGTAGAGGTTTTATTCCAGACTTCCCTCCACACATGTCATCATTCCCACATCAATCGACGTCGGTATTGCCTCAGACAATGGGACAAGAAGAAACTGAACTTCAACAACTTAGTGAGAATCTTCGCCAGACCGAAGCACTGATAAGCGATCAGCAGAGACATCTTGTTGCAACTCGAGCACGACTAATGCAAGCTCGTACACGAGTGCAAAGGGCTGGTGTCACTATAGAATCTATCAATGAACAACCAACACAGTTACCACCTCTGTCGGTGACTTTGTCGTTGCTCTCATCCTCCTCACATCCACCAATCCTGACACCTGCACGGTTGGATTCAGAACTCTATATGCCAACTCGACAAGCAATTAATCGCCCTTATATAGCAGTGGCATCAAATATCTTCGGCCTAGCACTACTTCCCAAATGCATGAATACGGATCCCCTTATCCTTATCCTGGGACCGCATATATGCAACATAGACCACCAATTGCTCTTCGACCTCTGTTCACTCAACCTCATCAACCTCCCATTGATCCAACAGCAACCCCACTTCCACGACCACCAACCACTCACCTGACAATGCCAGCAATGGAACACCTGAGTCCCTCTCATATGTTGCCTTCACCATTCAACAGTCCAACTTTTAGAGGCAACCCACCTGCTTTCAACAGCAGACAATGGCAAGGCTTTCCAAGAATGCCTCCTTCTGCTCCACCACCTAGTCCAACAGTCTCGACTACGTCGCATCACCAAAATGTGTTGACACTGTTGCAACCTCAATCTCTGCCTCCTGGACCCCCTTTGGGACACCCAGGACAACCACCACTTCTAGGATTTCCTAGCAGACCACCTCCTGGGCCTCCTGGTGGACCCCCTCCCTTTGGAGGACCACCTGAAGCACCCTTCGGCAGACCTCCTGGCAATCCTTTCAGAGGATCACCACCTGGACCACTTTTCGGCAGACCTCCTGGCAATCCCTTTGGAGGACCACCACCACCTGGGAGACCAGTGAACAGTCCCTGGTACCAACCTTATGGCATCCCTTACTATGTAATGACACAATCACAACATGAAACCAATTCCGAAATCAGTAAACCGACTCACTTTGACGGTACCAAACCAGAATCTATCTGAGCATTTATCGCTCAGTGCATTATGGCTTTCAATAACAAACCTCAAAAGTTTTCAACTGCTCACCAATGCGTTGCATATGCAGCCTCCTATCTCTCTGGGATCGCTCTTGATTAGTGGCTCCCCCACCTCACTGCATCACCCGAAACAACCATCCGAACCAACTGGGATGAATTTATTATTGTTCTCAACCAATCTTTTGGACAACCCGACCTTGCTCAATCTGCCCAACAATCAATCTGACAGCTCAGAATGAAGGATAATCATCATGTGAATAAATACATGATTAGATTCGCTGAACATGCTCCTCATACAGGTTGGAACAACCCTGCTCTTTATGATGCGTTCTATGAAGGTCTTGCCAAACACATCAAAGACCATCTTCTGTCGCTACCATGAGTGACAACCCTCAACACCCTCAAGCAACAAGCCCTGGAATGCGACAATCGCTACTGGGCTTTCCAAAATGAGAAAACCTCTCATGCTACATCAGCTCGCCAGACTGGAAGCACTTTGACATACACGAAGGAATCTGAGCGCAAGCCATTCGAACAAAGAGGCAACAACTACTCCAGTGACAAATCAAAACTGTCGCAAGGAGGAACAACAGATCGAAAAGACCTCAGCAGTGTGCTCGATAACACCGGTCATTTGACTGACACTGAGAAGGAGTGCCGTAAAGCCAAAGGCTTGTGTATTTATTGTGGAGAAAAACCTGACCATCACAGTCACGACTGTATCTATGCGAAGAACCCACAACAAGTGTCAGGACGAGCCACCTTCACCATTTCTGCAGAACCTCAATTGACAACAATCAAAGAGGTTATAGATGAGGAACCTCAATCCTTGGTGGAAAACTAATCAGCGATCCATTCAACGTGTGCACAATGGGTCGCATGGCACACCTGCACACAATTCCCTCTGTACAACTATGGTCGGGATTTGTATCTCAATCTGACGTTTCATTCATCATTCATCTAACTCTCTCTGATCATTCTAGTCCTGTACCTACTCTCATAGACTCCAGGGCAACATCAAATTTTATTGATGCACAATTAGTGACACAACTTCTGACAGCCCGACAATCTCTTTCTCAACCAGTTTCTCTATGTCTATTCGATGGAAAACCTGCCACTAGCGGTTTCATCCACGAATACATCAAAACTACTAGTAATCTCTTTTCCTGATTCATCATCAAATCTCTATCACTTCTCATTACTCAACTTCATCCATCAGCCCCAATTGTCCTAGGTCTCCCCTGGCTAAAAACCACGAATTTGACAATCGACTGGGCTTCAATGTCACTTCAATTCCAATCCGGCAATGGCTTGATGCTTCCAATGATGACCACCGCCATGTCCTGTATCACAACCACTCAGGACGTCCAATTGACGCTACCTTTGGTTTTCAATACCATCCCAGAACTCCACACTTCTTCAGGGTCACCCCCTTCAATAGTCCCTGGTTCTTCAGCAATTATATGGCCACCATTGGGTATCCTTTCGAAACCCAATTTCTCTCAATCCAACTCCCCTATCTTCCAATCACCAATTGACACAAATATGCCAACTATGTTTTCTGACCCATTACCTTTTCCTGATGGATTCATTACCGATATTCAAACATGCAAAGTTCTGAAAATCACTCTTGTTGGTGCTGCTGCATTCAGGAAATTCATAAATGCAGGAGAAGACATATACTCTTTTCACTTTATTCCATTGTTGCCTACACTCAGGTATGAAAGTTTACTTGCTAGCTCCCACAAACCTGCTCTGACATCACTACTTCATGGCGAAGTCTTACTGACAGACAAAGCAGAATTGCTTGCCAAGGTTGTACCCAACGAGTACCTTGATTTTGTTGACGTCTTTTCCAGATAAGAAGCAAAGGCCGTCCCACCTCATAGGTCTTATGACCACAAGATTGAAATTGAAGACAGCAAACCGCTACCCCATGGACCAATATACCCAATGTCAGGAGTAGAACTGGAAGCCCTATGCAAATTCCTAGATGATATACTTGGAAAAGGCTTCATCCGACCATTGATTTCCCCTGGTGGAGCACCAGTACTATTCACTAAGAAGAAAGATGGGGGCCTTCGACTCGTTGTCGACTATTGTGCTCTCAACAAGATTACAGTCAAGGATCGCTATCCGATCACCCTCATCAGCAACCTTATTGACCAGCTCAAGTCAGCAAAGATCTACACCAAATTTGATCTTCATGCTGGTTACTATACTGTTAGGCTCAAACCTGGCCATGAATGGAAAACAGCCTTCCACACCCGATATGGAGCCTTCGAGTTTTTAGTACCAATGGGACTCACAAACTCTCCAGTGACATTTCAACACTTTATGAATGATATTCTTCGAGATATGACTGATCACTTTGTTGTAGTCTACCTGGATGACATTCTAGTATTTTCTGACAATATCAACAATCATCAGAAACATGTTCGAAAGGTCCTCACTCGTCTCAGAGAACATAACCTTCATATCAAGCCTGAGAAATCTATCTTTCACTCTATTTCTGTCAAATTCTTAGGTTTCATCGTATCACCAGCTGGTGTATCAATAGACCCTGCGAAAACAGATGCAATTCAAGGTTGGCCAACACCCAAAACCCTGAAAGATGTCCAGTGTTTTTTGGGTTTCGCCAACTTTTACCAACATTTCATTGCTCGTTTCTCCGACATTGTACTTCCGCTAACACGATTGATGCATAAGGATACCCCATTCGCATGGAATACACCGCAAAATGACACTTTCAAACACCTCAAACTCACTTTCACTAAGGCTCCAATTCTCACTCATTTAGACCCCAACAACCCTATTGTTGTCAAAACCGATGCATCTGACTATGCCGTCACCGCGATTATCTCTCAAATCTCTCCCGATGACGGTGATATCCATCCTATCGCTTTCTATTCATGAAGCATGAATCCAGCCAAGTTAAACTATGAGATATATGACAAGGAACTCCTCGCCATCTTTGAGGCCTTTAAACAATGGAGAAACTACCTTGAAGGCGCAACCCACGTAGTCCTTGTCCTATCCAACCACAAAAACCTGGAATACTTTGTGACAACAAAGCAAGTCACCCATCAGCAAGCTTGCTGGTCGGAATATCTCTCAGGATTCAACTACATTATTCACTATCGCCCTGGACGTCTTGGAACAAAACCAGATGCACTCACACGTCATGGTGACGTGTACCCTAAAGGGGGGAGTAGCAACTATACAGAAGCTAATCCTCATAACTTTCAGACCATGTTCAAAGCTGGACAGTTACTTCTGTGAGCCATAGTACTAGACTCAGCCTCCCTTCTTTCCTCCATCAAGCAAGGAATTTGTACAGACCCCTTTGCTCAGACACATATACAGAGACTCCAACAGAAATTACCACCTGCCGACAATCACCCCGACACATGGTCCTAATCGACAGACAGTGATTTCCTTCTGTATAATGGTCTATACTACATCCCAGACCACCAGGACCTTCGACTCGACATACTCAGATCCTGCCGCTACCATCGATTATTGGGACACCCAGGAATCGGCAAAACTATTAACAACATTCAATGGCGATACTATTGGCCAAAAATCATTGCTTTTGTTACCGACTATGTTAAGTCTTGTACCCCTTGTCACAATGCAAAATCCATTCACCACAAACCATTTGGACCCCTCAAGTTCTTACCAATTAGAGAACGACCTTGGGATTCCATCTCAATGGATTTTATCGAAGGACTTCCTCTATCCAACAGATTCGACACCATCCTAGTCATCGTCGATAGACTAACAAAGATGGGTTTATTCATCCCCATGTATTGTGACATTGATTCAGAAGATGTAGCCATTCTTTTCCTTCAACATGTCTTCTCTAAACATGGCACACCATCTGACATTGTCTCTGATAGTGGCAAACACTTTATCTCCTGTTTCTGGCAATCGTTATGCCAGCTTCTCGACATCAAGGCCAACCTATCGACAGCCTATCACCCCCAAACAGATGGACAAACCAAACGACTCAACCAAGTCCTTGAACAGTACATTCGGATTTATGTTAACTATCAGCAAGACAACTGGTCACATCTCCTCCCCCTTACTGAATTTGCATACGACAACATTTCACATTCAGGTCACCCCATTTTTTGTGAATAAAGGCTTCCATCCTAACCTCAAAGTTTCCCTTGATACTGTTCCATCAGAAACTGCTCACCAAATGGCTGTAGACTTAAAGGAATTACACCAGTATCTCTGCGAACAAATTAAGGTAACTTTGGCACAGTATCGAACATCAACCAACAATCGAAACACAGCGACTCCGAAGCTGACAGTTGGTGATGAAGTTTGGTTGGACAGCCAAAACATCTGAACCAAGTGACCATCCAAGAAACTTGATCACCGATGGCTGGGACCTTATTCTATAGTCGAAAAGGTGTCGTCACATGTGTTTCAACTTGGCTTACCACTAGCATTACAGAAGATTCACCCCGTCTTCCACGTATCGCTATTAGAACCTGCGACGCCAAGTCTTATCTGAAATCGCAATCCTGACCCTCCACCTCCTGTTGAGGTTGAGGATTCCCTTGAATACGAAGTTGGTTGCATTCTGGACTCCTGCCAATGAAGGAAACACATACAATACCTTGTTGAATGGAAGGGCTATGAACACACAAGCGACGCGACAAGTTGGGAATACTCTGACAATCTTCAACATGCACCGAAACCTGTCAAGGCATTTCACAAGGCTTACCCCAATAAGCCCCCACCTTAAAACTCTTCCTTCAATTATACTTTAGCTAAAACCCTCATTTAATCCAAAACACTACATGATGATAGTCCTAGCGACAGCATTGGAATTCCTTCCAAAGCAACATCGATCACACAAGACATATGAGAAGTTGTTTCTCACACTCTTTCTTCTAAAAAACTTTCATTCTCTTTTAATTAAAATGCTTTTCATTCAAATAATATTTCTCAAGGTGACTGTTTTTGATTTCAAAGAGAAACTTTCTTATGTTACACCATTCACACTCTTCTTATCACTCCTTCACAAAAACTTTTCCAACTTCTTATTTGTGTTTCTTATCCATGCCTGAACCTCCAACATTTCCTTTTGAACCCCATCACTGCATTATTAGCAACAATCCACTGTTGTGCTAATCGATCAATTTGATCAGCTCCTTCCACCATCGAATCCTGCAGACTTTGCAACACGCTGCTTCCAATGACGTCTAGATGCAGTCGCTTAGAGGGACGAACAAGCGATTCCCCTGGCAATGAGTTTGCAACGAGATCGAGAGGGTGCTTAGCGTCGCATGCGGGTTGTGAACGAATTGAAGTGATAGGAGGTAGAGAGGAAGGACCAGTGATGGCAGGCGATGCAGATTTTAGAAGTCCTATGCTCTTGGACAATTTGATGACAACCTTTCCCTTACCTTTGGCAGCCGCTGTCAAAGCCGATGCTTCAGCAGTCTGCCGTTTAGTGCGTTTGGCTATACAAGAAGATATTAGTGATGGTGACTACAAACAAACCATCTACTTATGATTTAGGCTGCACTGCTTTCCATCGCGACAGCACTGTCCACACACACACCCTGGCAACCCATAACACCGATGACCATAGCGATCACACATCTCACATTTCTTTTTGTTCTTGACCACGACACCCTATCGGACATTAACAAGAAAACAAGCAGTCAATAAAGAAACTACTTACATTGATATATACGAGGCCAGTGATATGGTATGCCGATCGATCACCATACTCCACTGGCATAGCTATCTGATGCATATCGGCAATCCCAATGCCACTGAGAAATTTAGCCTCGTGTCGTGAAACAATGGTGATATCGTTGTTGGCCAATTCATCGACCAGTTCATCCATCAAATCCTCCATAAGTGCCCCCTTACCAAAAAGAGGGCCTACTGGGACAGATGGAATCACCTTCGGCGGTGGAGTATTGATTCAAGGACTTGCTAGGTCTGCAGCAGCTATTGCTAGAGGATTCGGTGAAGCCACTGTGAAACCTCCCTACCGACAACAGTTAGGAATGATGGATACAGAAAAGACTCAATCATTCACCTTCATTAACGATACCCAATATTTTGCTGCCTTGATATCACTTCAAATCTTTGTCACCTCAGCTGGAATGGTGAACTTCGGTTGTACAGACAGACAAGTTTCCATTGCATCTGATAGCTCATCCTGTTATCAATATCTGTTAGCGACAGGTATCAACAAGAAATGATCCAACTCACATCTATACCCTCCATTTCCTTCACCCACATCTTGATTTCTTCAAGGAGGCTTTCATGTTGTTCAGGTTCAGTCAACGCCTTGGTCTGGAACTGTTTTAACAGAGTGTTGAAAGAGGGTACCATTGGAAGCAGAATGAAGACTCATTAAAGGCTGCGCCCGCTTTTATGTTAATGATGCGTGCTGCACATGGACCAGGCTACATTATCGCTGGTGTGCCTCTCAACGCCTATCAGGACGTGCACAGACCACAATGCTATCTGACAAATCAAAGCAATTCTCTTTATGCATCACTGGGGCTCTGAACTAGAAGGGGGGCTACTGTCATGATTCAACACCTAATGACACTTATCACTGTCGCCATCCCCTCCACATCTTACCGACACTAGCGACACTAGTGATGTTTGCCATCAAAGATCAGATCACTCAACCTAACAACCGATTGTCAATATATGTGGCTCCAATATCAGTAGATAGGAACATCAACAACTATGAAAGCCACATGGTATCTATCCAACTTGGGTGAATACACCTAGTATAAAACAGTAGAATAGAACACATGTATTTCTTTAGTTCTATTATCATAAGTCTTCCCCCTCTCTTTACTTGGTGTCATCTACACATCTAAGTCAAACGACGAGTCTAATGACTATTCTGAACTCACCATCCTCTCATCTTTATCTCTCTCCATTCTTAATGATCAATGTTGATAGCATTGCCAGAACTTTGTCTGCTAAGTAAACTCTACTTTCTTCTTTCAAATTCCCTCTCTATTCCAGTTTCGACAAGTAGGCACCATCATGACACCATTTCCCTTGCTGTCTCAGTCTGTACACTTTGCATACATTGTCGCTAACACTTTTGGCTTCGTCGGAAGGGTTCTTTAACCACATTTGTTGTTACTGACTTTGTTCTGTCAAAGATAACAGGCCAAAGGTGGTTTTTGACAGAAGACTCCATCCCACTTTCACCTTGTTAAAGACTATATTGCTTTTCACCAGAGTTGTGGAAAACATTGGAAATATTGGAATATTGGAAAATCAGGATCGGACGGGCTTGGCTTCAACTTATGGGTTGCACCCTCTTGGATTGTTGTGCCCTTGTATTTCAGATTTCTTGACAAGTTGGAATTCAGAGAATGTCGGAATAGTTGGAGATCTATGGAAGGATCAATGACAAGACAGCTAGTCAAGACTTAACTAGTATTTTCGGAAAATGTTGGAGAAAATCAGAGAAGAGTGGAAAAGTGTTTGAAGAGGGTTAAAGGTAAGGATTAGGCTTTTCAGAAAAAGTGGAGTTTATACCAGAGACATGGATTTCAGGATGTCAGTGAAGATGATTGGAGTATAATCAATATGTGAGACTCATCGTATAAGTCAATATATGTGATAGGCAATATGACCAATGATAATGAACAATCAATATTCAAACTAGAGAAAGAGATGTACAACAAGCATATTTAAGGAATAACTGAAGATGCCGAATCAGAAACATAACAGGTAATGATACAAGATATGGAAGTCTGAGACAGGGTGAATACGGAAACGAATATGAAGTTGGAGATAGGACATATGAATATAAGATCAGGAGATAGATCTCTGAAGGATGACTAAGGATGTTAAAATGGAGATTTCGGAGAAAGTTGGAAAAAGGCTTATTGAAAAAGGAGATTGTTGGAAAGGAGATTGTTGGAGATTGTCAGAAAAGGAGATTCAGAGATTGTCGGAAAATTGGAGAATGGATATGGGTTCTAACAGTATCTCCCCTTTAAGGCTGAGCCCTCGAGGCTTTGATGTCTTGAGACATTTTGGCATTGGGTGGTTGTAAAGGCTGGGATTTCCAATCAGATATAAGCGGTTGAAGTAGTGTAGACTTGCTTCAGAGAAACTCCTTGAGTTTTTGTGCTCTATTCCTGCAATTGTGATTAGCTGGGGTGACAAACTTGTGGATGAGTTTGTGGAGATTGCATGGGGATAGAAATGGCTTGAGGCGAAGTGGTGGAAAACAAGTGGGAAGCAGGAAAAGTGGTAAGGGTAGGGATTTTGTGCCAGAGGTAGTCATAGCATGAGAAAGGCCATGTTGGGGAAATGTCAGAGATTTTTGGAAAAGGAAATCAGAGGAATGTCAGAAAAAACATCAGAGAAAGGAGATTGGAGAAATGTCAGAAAAGGAAATTGGAGGAATGTCAGAAAAGACATTGGAGGACCTTGATGTGCCAGGTATAATGGCTGGATCTTCTGCAAAAGATGTTGGAAATTGGAGTGGAGATGGAGATGTCAGGTTGGACTGTGAAGATGAAGTAGAATGGAACTGGATGGTGTTTTCAGAAAAAATTGGAAAAATTGGAAAAAAGCGGAAAAAACAATAGGGCTGGAAATGTCATGAATGGAAATGTGGAGAATGATGGTAATCCACAAGTGGAAAACATGGAAAATTCGGAAAAATGTGGGAAAAAGCAGAGAAGTGGAGTTGGGGAAGAAGGAGGAGTAGGGCCTCAAGATGAGGACACTACGAAGGTTTAGATAGGAATCAGATTGATGGAAAAGTAATATAGTAAGAGGGTTTTCATCGGAAAACCTGTGTGATGGAAATTGGAAAAGGAAATGGACATAGAAGAACAAGGTGAAGAATTCCAGATTGACAAGATAGGTGAACATTGTGGAAACAAGGATGTTCAAAGGGTCGGAATGTGGAAAATATTGGGATTGCCGGGATTGTCGGAAAACAACAGAATTGTTGGAGAAGGCTTGCTTCATCTTGAAATATTGCACAAAGATGTAGGGTCTTGTTTGGGATGGGTTACATAATGTGCCAGAATGACTGAGAATCTTGCTTGACAGGAATCTGGAAATGGAATGATCTTCACGGATATTGTAGAGATAGAGTCGGAGAGACTGTTGTCTTGAAAAACAGGGTGCAATGGAGTTAAATTGGAATTTGTTGGAATAAATTGGAAGGTTTCGGAAAGAACAGAAGGGTGTTGGAAAGAGTAGAAGGGTTTTGGAAAGAGTAGAAGGATGTTGGAAAGGAAATAAAGGGTGTCAGAATAGAAAGGTGTTGGAATACTGGGTCAGGGAATGTTCTTGTCAGGTTTGTACTGAGGCTTTCATGATCCATGTGACACTATGTGGACTGCGGAGTTAATGAATGTGGGTCGGAAAAAGGACGATGACAGCTGAAGGATGGTCATGATGGATGGAAATTGTGTGACAGAATAAGGCTGGCATAGTTGCTACTCCCCTCTTAGATAGACGTTCCATCGTCTATTTAAAGAGTCAGATTTGTGTTGGGACATTCAGAATAAGAGTGGATTGAGGAAATGGTATGCAGGTATCCTTGTGCAATTTTGTGTCAGAAAATTTGGACACGTAAAAAATGTTCAAGATGATGCTTGAAGTCTTGAAACAAAGATTGCAAAATTCCATGTTGAATTGTCATTGAAGTATCATGGCGTTCTAATTTATAGATGAAAAATAGTGTGTTGGATTTCTCTAATGTGGAGAAATGTTGGGAAAAAGTCAGAAATCGGAAATTTGTGGAGTCAGAAAACTTGAAGGTGGAAATTGAAGTCAGAAATCTTGAAGTCGGAATCTTGGAATCAGGAATTGAAGTCCCAATTGAAGTCGCAAATTGGAATTGGAGATTTGAAGTTGGAAATAGGGAATTGGAAAATGTAACATTGGAAATCATGAATTTGGAAAATATCGGAAAATGTGGAGTTGAGTCAGAAAATATTGGAAAACATGGAGTTGGAAAATTATCAGAAAATTTGAAGTCGGAATCGGAATGTCGCTAACAAAGTCTCGGGTTTTATCCAATGATTGAGATGGATAAAGGAGTTGTCCATGTGATAGGGACAGAAAAGATGAATGTCGTCAAATGTTGAACAGGATTGAAGACAACTTGAGGCATTAGTAATAACGAAGGGCATAACACACCATTCAATAGAAATCATAATGAAATCTGAAGGTGGTTTTCCATTTGTCGTCCTTTGAATGCAGAACAGATGGGTGTTGACAAGGACCATAGATAGTGATTGTTGAAATCTAGAGGGTCGGAAAATGTTGGGAGAATTGGTGTTGGAGAATGGATGTCAGAGAAATCGGTGTTGGATTTTAGAGAAATCAATGTCGGACTTCAGAGAAATCGGTGTTGGAGAAGTCTGCTGATAATTGATGCAGAACCAGAAAGACCACCTTATTTCTTCTGCGAGGAAGTATCGGAGTACTGTGTGGAGAAAAATGTTGGGTGGGTCCTATAGCTAGAGCCTCATTAATGAACTGTTGGGGTTATTCCAGCTTAACTAGAGATAAGGAATAAAGTTTTCCTAAGGGGTGATTCTCTCCCTCCCTCAAGGTGAATTGAAGGTTGTCAGAAATGTGGAAGAATCAATGGTTGTGACAGATTTTCCTTTCAGAAATGAGTTGCTGAAAATCTTGCATGTGTCAAATTGCTAAGACAAAAATTTGTCAAGGCATAGTCTAGGATGACACAGATTTGAGTGGGTCGGAGGGTTGTCCACAATCAGATTTTCAGATTTTCAGATTTGTGGAGTTGTGAATTGCAAGTTGCCACAGGGACATATGTCGGAGTCAGAGTCTTGACTTGCTGTTGAGGAATGCGGAACTAGGTACTACCCTATACCCTGTCAATCAACGGATTGTAGTTGGGGGGTCAGTTGTGTCCCAGCATGTCAGAACAGTCAAAATCAAGTGGTGCTACACCATATGGTAGTAACAACCTGGATTGATTGCTGGACAGATGGATGGATTGGCATATTAATAGCCTACTGGAGTTACGACTAGGTTGTGGTTGGAGGGTTGAAGATTAACCTTTCAGAAAAACACAGGATTCTGAAAGCAGTGTTTTAGACTTGAGGAAAAAGTCAGAAATGTCGGAAAACAATAAGAAGTGGAGGTTGTCCACTAGAATTCATATTTAACATGGAGGATGGTGTTGGAAATCATAAAGAGTGGTGTTGGAGGTTTTCGGAAAATGATAAGAAATCAAAATTGGGATTATAGGAAAGTGTGGAAAGAGCCTCGGAAAAATGGACAGAGGGTTGATGCCAATTTTTCTGTACTGAGGTCTTTGGAGCTGTTTAGACTTGCAAGTTGGAGCCTGTGTGATGTGCTGATTGCAGCTCAGATTGTAGCTCTCCTATCAGAAGATGATTTGGGACAATTCTTTGTACAGTGACCAGGTAAAGGATGTTGGAAAGTCTTGGATTCGGAGATATCGGAGTTTGGTCAGAAATGTACGCAAGGAACTGGGAATTGTCAGGAAAAAAGGGTGTGGAAGGTAAGAATGAAGGGTAGGTATTCTCCTTGGAAACTTGATTGATCTTGATATCTTCATTGTCATGTTTGAGCTTGTCACCATTGTCGGAATCACATTGAGGATTGACATTATTGCCATTGAAAAAAACTGGGGTTGTTAAAAAGTTCTCCTACTTGGTTGGAAGGGTTTCTGGTAAGGACATAGATGGCATCAGATGTAGGTGATTGGAAATGGATATCGGAAGTTATTGTAAGAATCAAGAGTGGTAGTTTGAATATACTGTTAAAGACCATATTGCTTTTCACTGGAGTTGTGGAAAACATCGGAAATATCAGAATATCGGAAAATTGGGATTGGATGGGCTTGGCTTCAACTTATGGGTTGTGCCCTCTTGGATTCTCATGCCCTGGTATTTTGGATTTCTTGACAAGTCAGAATTCAGAGAATCTCAGAATAGTTGGAGATCTATGGAAGGATCAATGACAAGACAGCTAGTCAAGACTTAACTAGTATTTTCGGAAAATGTTGGAGAAAATCAGAGAAGAGTGGAAAAGTGTTTGAAGAGGGTTAAAGGTAAGGATTAGGCTTTTCGGAAAAATTGGAGTTTATACCGGAGACATGGATTTCAGGATGTCAGAGTGAAGATGATTGGAATATAATCAATATGCGAGACTCATCGTATAAGTCAATATACATGATAGGCAATATGACCAATGATAATGAACAATCAATGTTCAAACTAGAGAAAGAGATGTACAACAAGCATATTTAAGGAATAACTGATGATGCCGAATCAGAGACATAACAGGTAATGATACAAGATATGGAATTCCGAGACAGGGTGAATACGGAAACGAATATGAAGTTGGAGATAGGACATATGTGTTATGAACTCGATTTCTTCTTGTCAGATGTTGGGATTATCGGAATGTCAGAGTTTGGATTTGGAGTCGGAAGTCAGAACGTATGGACATTGGCTTCAACTTATAGGTTGTGCCCTCTTGGATCCTTCGTGTCCTGGTATTTCGGAAGATCGGGATGTCGGAGAAGTCAGACAAGATCGAGGAGTCGGATAAGACTTAGAGGTGGAAGTGAGAAGTTGTCGAGTCAAGGTGGGTCAATATTCGAACTGATTAATGAGTACACGGAGGAGTCGTATATAACGAATGGATATGGTCCGAATTGGAAAGATACGAATATGGAAATCCGAAACAGAGCGAATGTGGGATTGGGGTAGAAGTAAATATGGACATAAGACTGAAGATGGGATTTTGATAAGAGATAATGAAATATAGGTGAGGTGGGGATAAGTAGAAATGGGTGGAGGAATTGGAAATATGAATTGGAATATATTGGAGAAAAGCAGAAAAGCAGGGAATGAATCTGGGACTAACAGTATCTCCTCTTTAAGGCTGAGCCCTCGAGGCCTAAGATCAGCGTGGGAGGTTTGGTTTGGTTATTAAGCGAAACCCCTAATGTGATATATAAGAGTGATGGATGGGGTTCGACTTATCAGTCCCCTGATCTCTTATCCCTACTCTCTTCTGAGCTAAATGTCAATGCTGCCGATTATCTCACTTGAGGACCTGATTTCTGAAGATGATTCGGGGTTGGGGACTGATTTAGCGGCATGTGAGATTTCAGAGTTACAAAAAGAAGCAGCAAAGAAATTGGAGCGGAGAAGGTCGGAGCGGAAAAAGGCAGAAAAGGAGGAGAGGGAGGCCGATAAGAAATCGGAGGAGAAGTCTTGGGGAAGGAAAAGCGATGTGGTGGATAGAACCATTGCCCATAGGAGGGTTCATGAATCTGTGATTAATCAGGTCGGACACAAACAGTATTGTTGTGCAGGGTGTCAGGTTTGGGATATGTTTTGTTCACCGATAGTGGAAGGAGTGGATGGGACATGCAATGAATGCACAAAGGATGGGAGGACCTGCCGTCAACTGGGAGCGTTGGGATTTGCAAAAGAAGTTGCAAAGGGCGTGGATATGGGTGAGGGAGGAACTGCGGAGTTGCTGGTGAAGGAAATCCAAGAGTTGTGGAAATCTGTCAATCGTCACGCAAGTTCCATGCAGACACATTCTGAAGAGACACAGATTCTGACCTCATGGGTACAGAGGATGGTTCAGCACCAGGAGTGGGAATTGGAAGTAAGGATGGAGGAAATGGAAAGGGATGAAATATGGGAAATGGAATCGGAAAATTAAATTGGAAATAAGCGGAAAAGCAAAGTGGAATTTCTTGGAACAGGTGGAGAATGTAATTAGAGACATGAACATGGAAAATATCAGAAAAATTGGAAAAGGAAAAGTTAAGGAAGAATCGGACTGGGTTTATCAGGATATTTGTTATGAAAGTCTTCAACAATTTCCAAAGCGTTGCCTAATTCCATAGTGGGAATTCACGAGGTTTCCTCATCGGTGCCTTGATAACCCGTCCAGTGTACCAAGTATTGTATCTTGCAACATCAGTGATTGTCTATCTTGGAATCCAGAATTTTGTTGATTTCATATTTGGGTTCACCTTTGATAATAACTGGTGGAGGCAGAGGCTGTATTTGGTTCAGGATTTCATTCGGAGTTGCGGGTTCTAGCATGGAGACGTGAAAAAATGGGTGAACAGCACACATACTGTTGGGTAATCGGAGAATAAAGGCCTGACTACTGGTACCTGTGGGTGCGATGATATCAAAAGGTCCAAGGTATTTTTTGGCGAGTTTCTTTGAAGGTCAGGTTGTGCAGAAAAATTCGGCTTTGATGAAGACTTTGTGCCTACTTTGAAGTCCAGGGCTGGAGAACGTTTCTTGTTTGCGGGTTCCTCGTATTGGGATTGCACGTTGAAATTCTCTTTCGGAGTTCCTGGTGGAGTTCGTCTAAGTCGACTGCAAAATCTTTCACATGCGATGAAATGAGATCGCGTTTGGGATGGACAGAAATGTCGGGATTGTAACCTTTGTTAGCAAAGAACGGGGAGGCTCCTGTTGTCGCGTTCGGAGCATTGTTATAGGTGAATTCTGCGATTGGAAGAAGTTCAGCCTAATTGTCTTGTTGATAGTTACAATAAATGCGAAGGTATTGCTCAAGAGTCTGATTTGTTCGTTCGGTTTGTCCGTTGCCTTCGGGGTGATATCCGGAGGTGAAATGGAGATTCATGTCTAGCACCTTTTCGAGTGTGTGGAAAAAGGAAGACACAAATTCGTAACCTTGATTGGAGGTAACATGAGTCGGAACACCATGCTTGGAGAAGACGTGGAGGACGAAAAGCTGAGCGAGCATTGGAGAAGTGATCGTCGTGACTGTTGGAATGAATATGCTTGTTTTGTGAGTCTGTCAATGATAATGAGGATGCTGTAAAAACCCGATGAAAGCAGGGGTGGCTCAATGAAATCCAAGGATATGGAATTCCATAGTCTTGGCGGAATTGGTAAATGCTTAAGGAATCCATAAGGCCAGTGTTGTTGGGATTTTGATTGCATACATGTTGTACAGAATTTGACATAAGAGATAACGAAGTCGTGGAGTTTTGGCCATGTATATTCACGTTGAATGTTGGAGTGTCTTGTTTTGTCCAAAATGTCCGGAGACTTGGTGATCCTGCAGATATTGTAGAATGCGGAGTTGGAGGTCGTTAACATTGGGAACATAGATTTGGTTGTTGAGTCGGAGGAGTCCTTGAGGATTGACTGACCATTGGGGTGTCGGAGGGTTTGTCAGATAGTTGGAAACTGCAGGATCGGAGGAGATGGATTGTCAGATTTCTTTGTGAAGTTCCTCGAAATCCATGATGGTAACTGTGTGGAGGATTGTGACGTTAAGGGATGTGGCTTGGAGGGACGATGACAGCTGTTCGTTAGTGAAAACCAGGCGAAAATTGTGTGGGTTAACGCTGGCATAGTTGCTACTCCCCTCTTTAGGAATTGATTTTGCTGTAAATCCGCCCTTTCCCGGGGCTTTCCAGAAGGTCAGAAAGTTGGGGAAGCAGATATCGGTCTTTTTTTGTGATCTTGTTGAGACTGCGGAAGTCAATACAAAGTCGGAGTCTGCCTAATTTCTTCTTCGAGAATAGTACCAGAGCACCGTGCAGAGAAAGTGAAGGGTGGATGAATCCTATGGCTAGTGCCTCGTCAATGAATAAATGGTTCCCAAGGGGGGACTCTCTCCCTCTATCAGGTCAATCTTGAGATCGTATGGTCGATGATCAGTGAGAATCTCTGCTTTCTTCTTGCTGAAGATGTCAGAAAACTCGTGATATTCTGATGGAACACCGTTGAGATTGGCTGTCAGATCGGGATTTGGGGAAGTGTCAATGATGGAAGTGGATCTTCCTTTCGGAAATACACATAGCTGAAAGATCTCCTCGTTACCTAGTTTGCACAAGTGAGCGAACACTGAAGCAGGGACTAGGTTGATAGGTGAGTCTTGTTCGGATGTTGGAGGGGCGTCTGCGCGATCAGATTTCAGGATTCTGGAGACCACAGAGGTGGATTTTGCAGAGAGTGATGTCAGAATTAAATCTTGCTGCTGAGGAGTGTGGAACAATATACTACTCAATACCCAGTCAATCAACGGATTGTAGTGGGTGAGCCAGTTGTGTCCTAGCATGACGGAACAGCTAGAATCAAGTGGTGTTACATACATAGCAACAACCTGATTTTTGCCAGATGGAAAGCGGATTGGCATATCGATAGTCTGCATGATTGAGACTTTAGAAGTGCCGTTGAAGAGCTTTAGGGGGATCTGCGGGATGTTGTGGAACTCCAGCGGAAGCTTGGAAGTGAATGATGAGTCTACAAAACAGTGAGTGGAACTGGAGTCCACGAGAGCTTGAATGTTAGTATTCGGAATAATGTTGGAAGTCAGTTGTATAGTAAGAGAATCAGATTTTGAAGGAGCGGAAGTGTTGAGTCAAACCTCGGAAAACGCACAGATGGAATCAACACAACTCTGGGTCTGTGCGGAGGTCTCAGAGCTGCTTATTATTTTTTTGAATCCATAATGGCCACAGGTTCGGTTTTGGACTCGGGTTTGCTTGAAATTGCAGAGGCCACTTGGGCCTTCGATTGAGCATTAAGAGAGGTTGATTGTGGACAGTCCTTTGCGATATGGCCAGGTTTCCCACAGAACATGCAAAGGTTCTGGTCCATGTGTTGCTGTCTTTCCTGCTGGGTTAGTTTTCTGTCTTTTCTGAGTATGTTGGAGATATCCGGAGTTTTGCGGAAATTCGGCATGGAGGACTGATGTTTGGTAGAAGAGGCGGAAGCTGAACTGTTGTTGTTGTTCGTCCTCTTCTGCGATTGGTTTGATCAGGATTCTTGCTTGTCCGATTTGCTGCTGTTACCGGAGTAGTTATTGTTGGAAGTGGTGGCGCAGTTGACTTCACCTCATCATTCCCAATAACGGCTGTTGATGGTTTGCGCTAGTTGTTGGAGTTCCAAAAGTGTGTCAGCTTTGTCCCAGGTTGCAAGAATATCTTTAATATGATCAGGAAGTTTAGTGTAAAAACTTCTATGAAGGGCGGTGTCGCCCCAATTGGCAGCTAGGCGGTTGAATTCTACAATAAACTTTGTGATGCATTGGTTGTTGTGCATTTGGAGATTGTCGAGTTTGGTTTCTGCATTGCCAATGGGATTGTAAGCTCTGAAATTCTCTCAGAGTACCGTTGTGAAGTCCCAATAGTTTGTGAGCCAGGGTAGGTCTTGGAAGGTGTCATCATCTAAGAGTTCAGGCTCAAAAAAAATCTAAAACCATCCCTTTTAAAAAAGAATAAGTAACTTTCGCTTCGTCACTGGAAAAGATCTGAGGATGGTTGCAGAAGTGGAGCTTGCATTGAAGGAGGAAGGGATGGAGCTTTTGGGAATCCGATCCATCAAAGGTGTTGGGTTCACAGAGTTTGGTTTTTCCAGTTTGGCTTTTATTCGGAGTTCCCATATGCTTGGCTATCTGTTTCAAAGCTTTTAGCATAGCCTTCCCCTCATCTTCTTCATCGTCATCGTTGTCCTCATTGTTGTTGATGTTGTCATCGTCACTGGGGTCATCTTCTGGTTCGTTATTTGGGAGGCTAGATCCGGGGTCTGTGATGACAGTACGGGATCTGGTAGAAGGCAAAGTGAATGGATCAAGAGTGTCAGTTCGAATATACTGTTATGAACTCAATTTCTTCTCGTTGGATGTCAGGATTATCGGAATGTCGGAGTTTGGATTTGGAGTCGGAAATCGGAATGTACGGACGTTGGCTTCAACTTATAGGTTGCGCCCTCTTGGATCCTTCGTGTCCTGGTATTTTGGAAGATTGGGATGTCAGAGAAGTCGGACAAGATTGGGGAGTCGGATAAGACTTAGAGGCGGAAGTGAGAAGTTGTTGAGTCAAGGTAAGTCAATATTCAAACTGATTAATGAGTACATGGAGGAGTCGTATATAATGAATGGAACGGTCCGAATCAGAAAGATACGAATACGGAAATCCAAAATGGAGCAAATGTGGGATTGGGGTAGAAGTAAATATGGACATAAGACTGAAGATGGGATTTTGATAAGAGATAACAAAATATAGGTGAGGCAGGGATAAGTAGAAACAGGTGGAGGAAATTGGAAATACAAATTGGAATATATCTGAGAAAAGCGGAAAAACTGGGAATGAATCTGGGTTCTAACAATATGGATATAAGATTGGGAGATAGATCTCTGAAGGATGACTAAGGATATTTAAATGGAGATTTTGGAGAAAGTTGGAAAAAGGCTTATGGAAAAAGGAGATTGTCAGAAAGGAGATTGTCGGAGATTGTCAGAAAAGGAGATTCGGAGATTGTCGGAAAATTGGAGAATGGATATGGGTTCTAACACACCTCTTCATCCTGCTCTCACTTCTGGTGACCAGTCAATGAGTTCTACTAATGAGTGAAGTTTCTCCCCATCAAGAACATGTGGCCTACCTTGATTGGGGTTCAATGGTGGCAGGATGTGGCCTATGATACTATTTGTAGTTGTTCCCCCACCTGTGCACACTGCTGAGTGCTCCGACTCAGGGGGACACCAGGGATTTTGTACATATTCTCAGGAATGTAGCCATGGGTTAAGACATAGAGAACACAGTTTTAGGTCACTACTATGGCAGAAAGGCATTGTTGCAATCTCTATGCAGCGTGCCTGCCCTACAGGTGGCACACCAAAAAAAAAGTAAAAAAAAGCAATGCACGTCAAGGTTTTTGGGCCAGGCTGCAAATGTAAATTTAATTAATGCTTGGAAGTATATTAGCATATGAAAAACACCACATAAAATTTCTCTTCCCAGGTAATTTTCTCCCCTCTCCAAAATAAGAGTAGAATCAAAGAATAAATAGAAAACTGTAGAATAGACACACCTGACACTCTATATGCACCAGGGAGTTCAATGGGTGACATGTGTAGCCAAGAAAGAGATCTCTGCTGTTGTATAATTACATTAAACAGCTATATAAACAATATGATGATCTTGGGAAACCTTGAAACCAAGAAATTACTGAGAATAGTAGTATTTATAATGAGTGACCAGGAAAGTGAGATGTTCTAAAAGCTGCAGTGGATGGATAGACACAAAATTACAGATAAAGCAAGCTGATAGGTACTACATGCAAGGTATTGAGTATGAAGCCCTGGGCTTTAGTGGATGAGGCCCAGAGGTGTTGATGTGGGGGAGGAGCACATGATAATATAAGACACTATTGCTGCAGTGTGCTGGAAATTATTATATTTTATATTATGTTACATTAATATTGGACTATTTTCTGAAAGAAACAGCCAAAACCCATGAGTTTTGGCAAATATACATTGTTTGCTCAGCGCTGTGTGCAATGATGATGACGTGTATTGATGTTGACAGCATTGCATGAGTGTTGAAGTGTGTGCTGTATGGTACATAGTCACCCACATATTTGCAAGTACTTGTAAAATTCAAGTCTGTCTGAATTTTCGTGAATTATTCGTCATGTGAGTACATACTGCTTATCCTATCTACTTAGGCCGCCTATTGACGCCCATCTGGTGCCCTAATTAGATAAGGTTGTCTGGGTATGGTAGGTGTCATCCACTGAGAGGTCATTGTCAGCAGTCCAACCTGAGGAACCTCCAGACCTAGATGGAGTAGTGCATGGACACACAGCCTGACAAACTGTATGCAATTGGGATGCCATTGTACATATATTAGTTTGTACTCCATGTGGAATTGCTCCAGTAGTTCTTGCATATATATTAGTTGGGAATGTGGAGATCACTGGTGCACAATGCACACAGCATGCACCAACTTACAGAAGTTCTTCCAGTACATGTTAGGTAGAATCCCATGCAGGAGCGCAGGTGTGAATCCATAAAAATAGCCTTGCCATTCCTTGGCTTTGTATCCCAAGTGAATTTTCTTGGCAATGTTGCGGGGAGGTGGATCAAAACTACCGGGCATGAATTGTCTTGCATTCGCAACATTCTCCCTGTGCTTTTTCCAAACCTCTCCTTTTAAGACTGCCCACAGCCATGTGGACACACTCTCAGTTGGATTGCAGTCAAACTGGCCTCACCAGAGCAGGGGGAAAAGATCACCCAAGTTGAGTGTGGTTACATGCATTGAATCTCCAGCAAATGTTGAGACCAAGGGGAGCCTATGTTCCCTTGGTAACCCACTCACAAGTGACTGTTTGGAGATCCCTGTGTCCTTGCGATGATGTTTGTACTTGGCATGGTTCCAAGATTTCAGCAAGTATGTGAGTTTGTCATTGTATTCATCCATTGAGCCCCCACATATATCTTGAATCTTGATATCAGGGTGATCGCTCCCAGGCACATTGTGATTATTCAGCTTGAGGAGCACTGGGTAATAACATGATTTCATTGGTTTTTGATGGCCCTTGATACCACAATACAACCAACATGGACATGTGCCAGTATGTCCCACTAGACAGGTGATATATATGCTCCCAGGGCCATCTGCGGTGGCTACCATTTTTGGCTTAGTCAGGAAATGGTGAGAAAATTGAATATATGCTCTCAAGTAGTAATAGATGCTCAATCTGAAAACAATATGCTGTATAGAATCTCAGATTGCAAGACCTTCCTTCTGTAAAGCTGCAGTGTGATGAAAACCTAGGAACAAGAATGATTCCATTTCCTTGGGCTTGTTCGGCCCAGGGACCACTGCGCCAGGGATTACATATTTTTTCTTATAACGCATTTGTGGTGGTAGCTGCAGACTCACAAAAATATAAAACCAGCAGTCTGATTTCTTGTCACAATACAACTGGACTATCATAATCCTGATAGACGGTGTTATATGGATCGATGATATCATCATTTTCAGCTCACCTCTGAAGGATCTCTACTGTTTTTTCTTGGCAATACCTCATGTAGTGTGCGATCTTTGGGTTACGCCACAGGGCCTGCAATTGGGGGCCCAGCAGCAGCATATCGAACTTTGAGCTGCAACCTGCTTCTTCCCCTTGCTGGCTTTGAGTTGAAACTCATCCCAGCGACTGCTCAAGCACCTGGGACATCCTTCTAGCTCACTGAATGGTCCTGTGTATGCTATGCAAGAATTTGGATACATGTCATGCACCATGGGCTCTACTCCACTCCATTGCGCAACCTTGGATTTTATCTGAGAATGAAAAAGCATCGGATCGTCGGGGTATTGAGAATTGTGATTTCCTTGGAATTCAATGTATGTATGCTGCGAGGCATTTTGAGCTGCAAGGTATTGTTTGAGAGAGTATAGCTCATTTGGATCATTGACAAAGAATACTTCTTGTGGAGGGTTATGCAAATGCTCGAGCTGTTCTTCTGACAGGTCACCATTATTGAGCAAGGTGTTCTCAAGCACCCTGATGAAATTCTGGCTTTGAATCAGATGCAGGAGGGTAAGAATGATATCTCTGTTCCCTGTGGAATTCTGGTGGTTCCCATTGGGATTTTCATCTGATGAGTTTGAGGTGGTATCTTTGTGGTCTGGAGAGAAGGCATCTAGATGGCCATTGACTTCTGAATCACGTTCATCTTGTTCATTATCTGCAAACAAACTCCCAAACTCTGATGCTTCTGAAACTACAACATAATACCTCATTCAATGGAGCTCTCGCTCTCATACGACACACAGACTTACCCAATCTTGAAGGTGCATAATCAGATTGTTCTAGCTCATCATTTTCAGACTCTTGCTCTTGCTCTTGCTCATTATCCCCCATGTAATCCTATATCACACAGAATATAGTTTAATAAATAGCATTCACATCAGAATCAAACATAATTTCTGTACAAAGGCTTCTGATGCAATTGGACACTTACATGGCCATTGAAAGGGTCTTTGGGATACACATTATTACTGCTGTCCCCTGGTTTGGTCTCCTGTTCATTACTCGTGTTTCCAAGTGGGGACTCCTTTGTGTGAGAGGCAGAGAGGCTCCTACTAGTACCATGGATGTTGTCGTCCACATCCATTGGCTGTCCCTCATTTTCTGATGCAGAGGGCTCTGTCCCTTGCTCACTTAGCTGGCGGGAACCTTCTGTATGCTGAGTTGTATCGCTGGGGACAGCTGAAGCTGAAGAACCCAGGAGAAATTCTGGTAGTTTCTGGTGATACACAGCATGGTGGAAGTATGTTGTTTTGCCTATGTTTTTGCCTCCCCGGCAGTATAGCTCACATGTGCAGTTGTACTGCTCACCTCTTGAAGGCATTAGGCCAACAGCGAAAAAGAAATGGAGTGAGCATTACAAGCGAGAGTTACAAGAAGTTGAGGGTTACAACAAATTGATTGACCAAGTGTTACAAGAAGTCAACCAAGCCAATTTTCGAACTCAGGATTCAATGTGCCTGTGATAGAGCAAGTGGAAATGTGGACATGTCAACTTGAACTTTGAATTGAAATGTGGACATGTAAACTCACACCTTGGGGGCTTGCAAATTTGGAAAACTGAAGCTCAAATTTAGTTCACACTTGACAAGAATCTCAAATGTCTAATTTCGAAGATGCTTTACTAAAATTACTTTGGCGCTCTGACCGGAATCGGGTGCCTGCTGACTGATGTACAATGATCTAGCACCAATTCCGACTTTTCCAGCCACCCTGAACATATCCATATGGATAAGTCTATTCAGAAACCCCCTGTGAGAAAAGTTCTCCCATCAATCCAGCGTTGCTGAACTTCACACAACTTAATTCAAAAGTTTAAAAAGGGTCGTTTTGAATATATCACCATGATTGATCAACCCTCTAAGTAATTTTAAACCTGATAATACCATTGTTCGGTTTTTGCAAGCCCACACCACTCCAGACCGCACAACACACCTCAGAGAACTGGGGGTGAGGCAAAGTGTGTGGGTGTGGATGCATGTAAGAATGCAGATTCTTATAGTAGCATATATGCTATTATCTAAGGTATATAAGTCACCAGAGTGACTTATGGGTTGTAGTAAGCTGCCCACTAGGGGCGCTTGTAGATAGTGGACAACTATACAGTTGTCCACAAGTAATTAGATAAACAGAATAAATTTTACTTGTAACCACACTAGTTGCAGACACCAATAAATATTGGCTCAGTCTGTTTGTGTGACACATTAAGATTCTTACACTTTTTTGACTGCCAACCAAGTTGGCAGCACTGCAATAAAACCTGATAAAAGATCAACCAATCTTTTTTACCCAAACCGATGAGTTTACACTTGCCAGAATTCTCAGAAACGGCAAACAGACGTTTACTGTTGATTCTTCTGAATCAATAGAAGAATGCCACAGTGGGGATAATAGATCAGAGATCTATGACTTCAATAAGAACTCAAAGCCAAACATCTAGATCCAGAGAGGATCCAGATACGTCTGGAGCCACAGCCAAGAGCCCAGACAGGAGAGTCAAGCCTGTCCACAACGTGAACAGGCAAACAGGAACACCGACGAGGGTATCTAGTCCTCATAGAACTACAATGCCTGTAGCTTCCAACTCCATGAGTTGAAAGCGAGTATCAGCAGATCTAAGGAGATCCATGCTGGAGGAATCAGAAACGGATGAGATATTGCCTGTTAAGAAAACTAAAAGAACTTTGACCAGGTCAAAGTTACAATCATCTGTTGACGAGTTGAGAGAAGTGCCGACAAGCGACACAGACAATTCCCCAGGATTGCAAATGTATCAGCTCCCACATGTCCAAGAACATTGCAGATCGCGAAGTTCACCATCCCAAACAGGGACCAGAGAACATGGGTCAGCACACCGGGATGAAGAAACCCAGTGATATGAACATACAACCGGACATATTGCCTGGATGATTACAGCAGTCAAAGAGAGCTGTAGACATGTAGATACTACATGTGAAGTGAGCCAACGAGTGGCTGAGGCAGCTCGTGCAGCAGATGACACTGCGAACCAACTTCAAAACTCTAGGAGATGGTATGGAACTGTTAATACAGTCCCTGGAGGAGGAAGTACAAGGACCTTTATGTGGAAAGGCCCCCAAATGTGGGATTGCGAAGTGAAGTCGACCGTGAAGCTGAGAAGGCTTGCAAGAAACAAGACAGACAGAGGATGCCACCTCTGTCTGGACCGAGCAGCAGAAATGGTCCTCGTGAAGCTAGTGCTACCCTAGAGCAGGATAGCATCAGTATGCACTGGCATACTGAGGAAGAGATGGATTGTGAGCTAGAGGCTCACGATAGAGAAAATATGCACAAAGGAATTCGCAGATCGAAAGGAACATACAATGAGCAAGAAGTGCTCAAGGCAGTGACCCAACAGTCACTGTGAGAAATGATGAAGTCTAATGCTGATAGCATCAGTACCACGACTAGCACTCACATTACCATTGAATGTGAGTTTGATCACTGGGATAGGATCAAAAATAAGGCAGCGCAATGGAAACACCATGCGCTAGAACTCTGTGCTAAACATGTGGATAACCTAGTCGAGGAGGCATATATTGCCAGAGTTGAAGGCAATGCCTTCAACAAGCTGATTGAGTAAGCAAGAGTGGCTTGATCCGCCCTCAGCAGCAGTCATAGACTGAGGGATGTGTTCTTAACGGCTGACAAATGTCAACCATTGTATCAGATCAACAAAGACATTGTTGATCCACTGGTGCAGCAGGATGTGAGTAATCACATTCCCTGCCCGCACAGGCAGATACAAGCAATACCACACGTGGTATCACTGGCAGTTACAGATTCTGAATGGAGGGTTCAGGAGGTAGGAGAAAATCTGTCTACCTATGTAGATGGAGTTGCAAAGATGGTGCGAGCTGCCCTTGAGAAACACAAGGACAGCGAGCCAGACAAGTCCATGCTTGCAAAAGCCAGAGTAAAAGTACCTCACCCAGCAGAATATGCTGGGAAAGCAGATCTCAAAGAATTCGAGAACTTCATCTCAGGATTCCTGAGATGGCTAGGAATGAATAGTCTACTGGGACCATCCAGCATGGAACTCCAATTGAACTATTTGGGCACTCACCTCAAAGGCGAGGCATTGGAGTGGTACACTCGAAATATTGAGCATCATGATTCGACTGGACCCTTGAGAGTGCAATCACTGGTTTGCAACAGTGATTCCTACACGCACTCACACATAGACATGCATTGAACATAGGGCCAGGTGCAATAATTGTTACATATTATTAAAAAATATCAAATATGATTAAATACATTATATTACAGTAATTCATATAATCATATGGGACTAAATATATATCATTATATTACATTAAATTATGATTATAATACATTATAGGGTCTGTAATTAATCATAATCAAAGATTATGTCCTCAGCAGTCTGGACTCTGGACTATACTTACAATTTGATATCTGGTTTCAAATGTGACTGATGATCATAACTTTCATATACATGTGAGATGGAAAAGATAACACTTCTTTTGTGGATCTGTCATTGCAATTCAAATCATTCAAACTTGTGAAAAATTATGTTTAACCTAGTGTTCAGCTGTTTAGGTTTGTTGATAGTGATTCAGGATCACATTGGGCTTCCTGTCATCTCACAGATATTCCATGATATTTTGTGCATCTCTGGAGTTGGTGTATCATATCAGTGGGTCATTCATGGTAGCAAAGGCTGGATTTGTGAAACTCACTCTTCAATGCTAGAGTATGAGCTTTTGAGAGTATATACTCATACTTTGACTTTCAAGTACAAGTATAGATACAGGATCTGGTCAATATCTTCCCTAAATAAACTCGAGAGTGCAAGTCTCAATGACTTAATAACTGCAGGTATAAATAACTGCAAATAAGGCAACCATAGATACAGAGAGGAACTGGTGAGATGCCCTACTCTTCATGAGAACTCACAGGTATTATGCCTACCCATGTAGCAAGGATAATGGATATGTATTTTGGATGATAGTTATATGTAAATTGCCCAGGTATCCATAGATATTCCACCAATATAGGCCACAGGGTATCTATGAATATGGTCTATGAGATGCCAAAAGTCTCATTAGATGTCCTGCTCAGCTACAACTATTTCCATACTGTTGGTGGAGAGAAGGCAGCAGTTTTGGTAAAGGTATATATCCACTGATTCCACTGATTAGATGATTAAATACAATTAAATTACATTATAATAAACATATGGTTAATTAACTATCTTAGAGAGGGCATAACCATTATGATTACAATAAATTATGCCAATTTTTTTAATTTAATCATAATGGCCCAGCCCTAGTCGAACAAGTTCGACACTGTGAAAAAAATGGGTGGCACAAAGGCTGGGTACAAATACGTGAGGGTTAAAATACATTGAGTACGAACTTATATACTAAAGTTACACTGATGTGACCTGTGACAACAACTTGATGTCGCTTGCATTTCAACACACCTTCTCAAGCGACAGAAAGTCAGTAAAACAATCAGAATAGAAATCCTGCAACTCCATGTCCTTCTCCATTCTCTTTCCTCGGATTAGGACAATTTGACTTGTAGTGACCTTTCTTGCCGCAATTGTAACAGGTGATTTATGCAAGTGAAATCTTGATTTTCTTGTTCTTGGCATCTTGAGCAGAAAAGACAGATCCTGGAGAATTCTCAGAATCTTCGTGGAGGTTTTGATGCACCTCCTCATTCAAGAGATGTGCGATAATGTTCGAGAGTGTAAGTTCATCCTGAGAGAGCTTGTTGAGTGTGATGATCAATGTGGAATACAAATCTGGTAGTCTGGCTGTGAGTGCGAGAATGATGTCCTCATCAATTATGGCAACTCAAGCAGCTTCGAGACAAAACGCGGCATTCTTGACATCAGAGATCCACAGATTTATCACTTGTTCTCCACATTTACGCATATAAAGGAATTCACGATGAAGGGCAAGATGAGTGGCAAATCCATGAGGAACTGTTTGAGATTCTCCCAAATGACTTTCAGGTCGTCAAATTGAACATGAGGAAGTTGTGATGGCTCAATGTGGAAGATGATCTTGGCTCAGGCCACTTGCTGCTTCTTGACAAAAGCACGTACTGCCTTGGTGTGGTCTGATCAGAACCCATGGGATGGGTCTCGATTCCAACAACAACATCCCATAAATCTTTTTCGATGAGTAAAGCCTCCATCATATAACGCCAATCCATGTAATTCTGCTCATTCAGCTTCTCAAATTGTGTCTCCAGCATGATTAACAATCAAATTGAGCTTTCATTAGGCTCAAAAAAGAATTATGGCACAAGCTTTTGGCAGGCATGACTTTCAATTACTAAGCATGCTTTTGTTAGGCACAACATGCTTTCGGTAGGCGCAGTTTTCGACTGCCAACTTTGGCCTCAACTGGGCTATGGTGTCGAATTCAGCCTCAACTGGGCAGAGGTTTTAACGTATTTGTGAGAAAAAAACAGGTGGCACAAAGGCCGGGTACAATACGTGAGGGCAAAAATACATCAAGTACAAACTTATATACTAAATTTACACTGACGTGACCTGTGACTACAACTTGACGTCGCTTGCATTCCAACAGACACAATCGTGCAAGGGACTAGAACCATTCAGGAATTACTGAACAATATTATGAAGTATGCAGTGTGGATGATACATCTTCCCAATGAATATATGATCTGCAAATGGTTTGTAGCAGCACTTCGAGAAGCACTGCGTCATGAAGTCCTAAAACTAGGCTACACAACAGAATTCAGTTCAATAACTGAATTGTATGAAGCCGCAAAGGCAGTAGAGGATGTGTCCCAATATGACATCAGGTCGCTGTAAGGGGAACCCCTCATACTCCTCCTTCTCCTATTCTCCTCTCTTATTCATGTTCACCCCTTCTATCCATTTCCCTTTTATCTCTCTTTTCTCCCTGTTGTTTCTATCTAATATTCCCATTTCCTTCCTCCCCTCCTCCTTCCTACTCACTTCTACAGCTGGTGCTTCTGTTCGCGATTTAAGCGCCCGCTTATGTGTGCAAGTTGTAATCTACCTGGGCTACGTCACAGGTCACGTGACTTCCATTTTAAGCGCCCAAAACGTTCAGTCTGTTCGGAGTCTTTCCTTAGTTAGTAGCCGCCTTGGCAGTGGGAGTCCTTAGGCTTTTCTCTTTGGGTTCCCATCTGCCAGGTATGTATCCTTGCCTGTAGCCTTCCTTGAGCTTATATACTTTGGATTCCCATCTGCCAGGCTCTAGTGTGATATTGCACTAGCCCCAGAGGTTGCCCTTATAGTCACGTAAGATGGAGTCCAGCAGCACTCACGTGCTGCAGGCAAAGCCCACTTCAACAAATAGTCGAAGTCAGGCTGTGCCAAGTTTGTCTCGAGCTCCCAATACAGGGAGCCATCCTACAGCAAAGCAGATGACATATTGTCTACCTAATGCTTGACCTCACGCAGAGACGAGGCTGAGTGTACCCCAAACAGGGGTACAAGCTACACAGACAGCTGGAGCAGGAGCTCCCACCGCTTCTCACCCTCCACAGAAACCTCCTGGAGGTTCAGGAGGTCAAGGATGTAGCACAGAGCTAACATGCTACAAGTGTGGACAAGTTGGGCATATCAAGCCTAATTGCCCACAGTGGAAGAACAAACCGCACATAGCAGGTGCATGGTTGGAGGAAGTGGTTGAGCACTCAGGGAGTGCTCAAGAAGGGGAGGAGGAGCCACGAAGTGGTGAATTACACAAGTGAATGGACGTCCAGGACAACCATGAGAGCGAAATTGGCAAACTAGTTGCTGATTACCAGTCAGAAATCAGGCCCCATCAATGGGATGATGATGATGATACAAGAACGCAAAGCTCGTAGCGAGCTGTAAGAATGTAGATTCTTACAGTAGCATATCTATATATTAAAGTGCGACGGTGGGTGGTGGATTTTTTTAAGCGCCCGTGATTTGTCAGGATTTGTCATGCTTGGTCAGCTCAAACATTGGATCCTGAGCCCCACAGTAGCCCAAATAATTTCCAGAGAAATATAGGAAAAATCAAGGAGGCTTCTGGGACATCCCTGGAACTTGCCTGAGCCTTTTCCCAAGAAAATAAAAATAATTCCAAGGCAGTGTCTTCCAGACAAGTTTAGGGTTAGGGTTTGGTGTCCTGAGGCAGCCTGGAGTGTCAAAATAAAAACAGATGAGAATCTGAATGAATCAGACAATAATCTATCTGAATCCGTGAATCAGAACCTGAACAAGCTGAATTCAAATCAGATAGATTGATCTCAATCCAACTCTGAACTGGCCAATCTGATGAACCAGCTAATCTGACTCTGAACCACTGCAGCCAATCTGATTCCAAATCCAACAATCCAACTCCAAACCAGCTAATCTGATCCTGAACTGGCCAACCCCAATTCTGAACTAACCAGTCTGATGCTGATCTGGCTGGTCCAACTCAAACTGGCCAATCTGACTTCATACTGGCCTGATGATCCAATTATGAATCAGACCATCTAACTCCAAACCAACCAAAATGACTCTGAACTGGCCAATTTAATTCTGAGTCATGGAATCCACTTCTGAACTGGCTAGATTATATGACTTGGCAGACAATCAGAATCTGAACTGTTGCTTTATATCAGTGCTGATAGGGTGTAAGGGTAAGGGGATGTGCACAAGTGACATGTGAGATGCCTCTAATCCTAAGTCTACATAATTTACATGAGCTATTCACTTACTGCACATACAGGTGATAGGGCACCTATAAGATAACAGTTTGACACTATCTACAAATCAGACTAGGGCATTGCATGAGTAACGGTTACTGTAAACACCATACTGTCAGGGTATCTGAATTTCTCCTTGGGTTGGAAATATTGGATATTGGAATTTGGAGAATCTGGAGATGTTGGAAGAAGACTTAGAGAACCAAAAGGACTAGAGATGGGGATGCATGGGTGTCAGCTGCAACTTATGGGTTGCACCCTCTTGGATTTCTGGTGCCCTGGTATTTCAGACTTCTTGACAAGTCAGAATTTAAAATATTGTTTTAGTTGGATCTGTATAGAGATCAATGATAAGATGGATGAGTCAAGACTTAACTGAGCATACAGAAGAATGCAGAATATTTGGAGATGCAGAATAATCAATGTGGAAGAAAGAGAAGTAATGATAAATCAATATTGAGGGAGGATGGTGCTTTGTGGGAAAGCAGAATTAACCAAGCAGTGGAATTTGGAAATTGGAAGTAGGATAGGAGTAATTGGAAAGCATCTGATTGAGATGTCAAGATAATGATCAATTGTATACATGCATTTGGAGCATTATACATAGTGTAACATCAGAACTACAAATGACATAAGGAAGAACAATCAGAATAATCAATATACAAGCTAAAGAAAAGCTTGGATAGAGAAGCATATTTAAAGGAATATGTGGAATTCCAAATCAGGAACAGAAAAGGTAAGGATATGTGATATGTAATACTGAAATGGAGCAAATATGGAATCAGGGTAAAACCTATGGGTATAAGATTGAAGATGGATCTTGACTAAGAATGTTCAAATGTGGTTATATCAGAATAATCAGAAAAAGAGGTTTATTGGAAATGAAGAAAATTGGAGGACAGATCTGGGTTCTAACACATACCTGTACTCTTGAAAAAAATGGTGAGTATACCTGTGACAAATATGCAGATACCTGCTGGTATCTGGGGCTATCTGTGAGAAATGGGGAGTACAGGTATGTTTGGTGACTCACATACCCAGAGAGATGAGATGGTATCCAAGAGTATGGGTATGCACATGTGTACATGAAAGGGGCCCTAAATCAGACTGCATGGTGCTCACTGATATCCACCAACCAAACCAACATGATAGCTAAGCATGACTCACACAGCAGATATGTGTCTGTGTTACAGCTAAAGAGAGGAAAGTAAGTGGGAAGTGTCATGCTGCATACTCCCCTGGAGTCCAGCATGATGTAGAATAGAGCATAGGTGTCAGCATATGGCCAAATCAGGCCAATATATGTTCCCCATGCAGTAAGGCTGGTTACAGGTCACATAGGTTTTACCTGCAGATACCTATATTCATACCCAGGAGTAATTTAGTTGCTGGGTCAGCCTGTTTAATAAAATATATATTATCTGTTTACATAACCCAACCAGCCAAAATAAACACAAATAGAAAATCACCCACAGGTTATACAGATATGGGTACCCAGCACTTATTTAAGTGCCGGGTCATGATCTGACCCAAGGGTTCTCACATACCTTTACCCACAGGTCTAAACAGTTGAGAGCATTAGTGTGGTGGCCTCATTTGAGGCAGAGCTTTCAAGTACAGGTGACCAGTCCAAAAACACGACTCAGAAAATCCATGTCTAAATCAGACAATCCAGTCAGAATCAGACCATCTGTCTCCAAATTGAATGATCTCCAAATTGAACACTCTGATTCTGAACTTGACAGTCCAACTCCCATGTGAACAATCCAACTGGCAACTCTGAACCAGACAATCCAAGTCCACTTCAAACAATCCAACTCAAAAAAAGACAGTCTGAAATTTGAATCCAACTATCCAAGTCACAATCCAAGGCACTGTTGGAATAGACCAGTGAGTCGCTATGTTTGGTCTTTGTCAATTCTATGTCACAGTCTTGGGGAACCAATTAGAAAAGATTAAATCTGCTTCTCAATGAATATTGTATATAAAGATGTTCTGCTTCATCCATCTTAAGTAAGTGACTTGATATGATATGGCACTATGGCTGACAGAGTGTTGATTTAGGAAAATGTAGAAAGAAAAAACCAAGTGTTAGTAAGGCCATATAGAATGTGATTTTATATGCAGAAAAAATACCGAGCTTTAGCGAGGCCATGTAGCTGTGTGAGAATATAATTTTCACGATGTAAAAATCCATCAAATTCTAAACGGGGTGCCGTGCGAAGCACAGGTTACTCATCTAGTATGCTACTAATTAGGGTATATAAGTCACCAGAGTGGCTGATGGGTTGTATTATATAAGCCATCCACTAGGGGTGCCTGTAGGTAGTGGGCAACTATACAGTTGTCCACAAGTAATTAGATAAACAATCAGAACTTACTTGTAACCACACAACTTGCAGACACCAATAAACTATTGGCACAGTCTGTTTAGTGTGAACACTAAGATTCTTACACATTTTTGACTGCCAAAACTATTGGCAGCACTGCGATAAAAAAGATCAAACCGATCTTTTTACCCAAACCAATGAGTTTAACACTCGCCGGAATTCTTGGAAACAGTAAACAGATGTTTACTGTTTATTCTTCTAAATCAATAGAAGAACGCCACAGTGTGGCAGATAGATTGTAGATCTATGGTTTTGATAAGGAATCAAAGCCAAACGTCTAGATCTGGAGAGGATCCAGATATGTCTGGGGCCACAGCCAAGGGCCCAGACAGGAGAATTGAGCATGCCCACGATGTGGACAGGCAAACAGGAACACTGATGAGGATAGCTAGTCCTTTTATCACTACGACGCCTGTAGCTTCCAACTCTAGGAGTCGAAAGCGAGTATCAGTGGATCTAAGATCTGCACCGGAGGAATCAGAAACGGTTGATATATCATCTGTTAAGAGAACTAAAAGAACTTCGACTAGGTCGAAGTTATGATCATCTCTTGATGAGTCGAGAGAGTCACCGACTAGTGACACGGACAATTCGCTGGGGGTGCAAATGTCGCAGCTCCCACATGTCCAAGAACATTGCAGATCATGAAGTTCACCATTCCAAACAGGGATGATAGAGCAAGGGTCAGCGTGCGGGGATGAAGAAACCCAGCAATATGAATGTACAACCAGACACATTGCCCGGATGATTATGGCTATCAAAGAGAGCCATAAAAACATAGACACTACGCGTTAAGTGAGCCAGCGAGCAGCTGAGGCAGCTTGTGCAGAGGACAATGCCGCGAACCAACTCCAAACACTAGGAGATGGTATGGAACTGTTAATACAGTCCCTGGAGGAGGAAGTACAAGGACCTTTGCGAGGAAAGGCCTCCAAGGTGGCAACAATCCCAATAGGGATCGTGAAGTTGACTGCAAAGCAGAGAAGGCTCGCAGGAAGTGAGACAGACAGAGGCTGCCACCTCTGTCTGGTCCAAGCACTAGAAGTGGTCCTCAAGAACCTAGTGCCACGATAGAACAAGACAGTGTCAGTATGCGCCAGCGTAATGAGGAGGAGATGGATCGTGAGCTAGAGGCTTGCAAGAGAGAAAATATCCATGAAGGAATTCACAGATCAAAAAAAAACTTATGATGAGCAAGAAGTGCTCAAAGCAGTGACCCAACAGTCACTGCAGTGACAAGCATGATACTCGACAGCACCTACTACACTACAAAAGACGCTCACTGCACACGCGCCTATCATCATCAGCTTTCGCCAGACCATCATCTGTTGTGCTACCTCCAGTCCGCCAGACATATCATCTCCACACTCATTCTATTTTTTCATCAATTCTATTTTCAATATGCCATCCAGCATTGCCGCCACCACGTCCCATGATTCGTTTCAGATGACCGCCAAGCCAGACATACACGTTGGACCACGCGTTGAACTTCCTAGTCGGTGTTCTCCCCTTGATGTTCATTTGTCCAGTCCTCCTCCACAAGTCACACATCGTCGGTACTATCCCCTATATTTCGCATCCCCTGAAGGCCCATACCGAATATTCCCCTCATATCCTCCTTATCACATTCACGATTGCGTATGGGTATTCGATTAAACCTTCCATGCTCCCTTCTACGTCATCGGTTTTGACCCAAACTTCGAACCAGTGAATGGTTGGCATCGTATCGTCCTCAGGAATAACTGGTACATCAAAGAGCACGCACCAGGAACAGAGATTTGCTACGGTTATGTGCCTAAGGACTTTGTCAAGAAGGGCTCGTCTTCGTTCCCTCTCTGGAGGAAATTCGTATCCAAGTGTCATGATTGGTTCACATGTTTCTGAGTCGTCATCAAGTCACATGACTCACTTACTCATCTTCGGAGATATTTGACAAGCAACTGGAATTCTATTGGATGGCTATGACTCATTTTCATCACCTGACTCACTCGCTTCTTGGCTGTACTTCTATTTCCAATTGTTCCACATGGTCTATTGTCTATGACTCACTTCTATTCTATTTCTGGCTTCTATTTCAAATTCGCTGCCACATTTCTATTCATTTCTTCGACCACCTGACTCATTTTTCCATTTCCTTACAAACCATCTTCCTGTTTTGGTTTTCTGCCTCTCGCCGTTAGTCATTTCTCCTGTCTGCTGTCGACGACATCGTTGTATGGCATACTCGCATCGTTTGTTGTTCTGCTCATGTATATAAAGGCCTGTTTTGCCTTAGTGTACCCCAATTCACCTCTTTCAGTTGGATTCACTCGTCTAAGTCTCAAGTCTAAGTCTTCTAAGCCTACTACTACTACTACGTCTACGTCAAGGCCAGCTTTGTCAATCACGTGACATTTGCTGTTGTATCTCGTCTACGCTTACGTCAGCGTATTACGTCATCGTCATCATTACTGCTACGTCTTTGTCTTCGTCCTTGTTCTACTTTTGTTGCTGCTGATAGCAAAGCGCACTGAGCCGAACACCAATGTAAGTAGCCGTGCAACGACGACACCGCTACCCACTGTCTTTTGGATTCATTTCCGAAAGTAAACCGACAGCGGGAGATGATGAAGTCTGACGCTGATAGCATCAGTACCACGACTAGCACTCACGTTAGTCTTGAACATGAGTTCAATCACTGGGATAGGATCGAACATAAGGCAGCACGACGGAAGCACCGTGCACTAGAACTCCATGCTAAACACGTGGAGAAACTAGTCGAAGAGGCATATACTGCTGGGATCAAAGGCGAGGCCTTCAATAAACTGATTGAGTCAGCAAGAGTGGCTCGATCCGTCCTCAGTAGCAGTTATAGACTGAGGGATGCATTTTTAATGGCTGACAAACGTTGACCATTGTATCAGATTGATGAAGATATCATTGATCCACCAGTTCAGCAGGACATGAATACTCACGTCCCCTGGCCACACAAGCAGATACAAGCGATACCACGTGCGGTATCACTAGCAGTCACAGATCCTGAACAGAGGATCCAGGAGGTAGGAGGAAATCCACCTACGTATGTAGATGGAGTCACAAAGATGGTGCGAGCTGCCCTTGAGAAACACAAGGGCAGCGAGCCAGACAAATCTGTGCTTGCCAAAGCCGGAGTAAAACTACCTCACCCAGCAGAATATGCTGGGAAAGCAGATCTCAAAGAATTCAAGAACTTTATCTCAGGGATCCTGAGATGGCTAGGCATGAATAGTCTATTGGGACCGTCCAGCACAGAACTCCAATTAAACTATTTAGGCACCTACCTCAAGGGCAAGGCATTGGAGTGGCATGCTCGAAATATCAAGCATCATGATCGAGTTGTAATCGACTGGACCCTGGAAAGTGCAATTGCTGGGTTACAACAGCGATTTCTTCATGCACTCACGCACAGGCATGCATCAAATAATTTCGACACAATTGTGCAAGGGACCAGAACTGTTCAGGAATTACTGAACAATATTACGAAGTATGCAGTGTGGATGATACATCCGCCGGATGAGTATACAATCCACAAATGGTTTGTAGCTGAGAAGTGCTGCATCATGAAGTCTTAAAATTAGGCTACATGACAGAATTCAGTTCAATAACTGAGTTATATGAAACTGCAAAGGCTGTAGAGGATGCATCTCGATATGACATCGGGTCACGTAAGACGGAGCCTAGCAGCACTCATGCGCCACAGGCAAAGCCAACTTCGACAACTAGTTGAAATCAGGCTGTGCCAAGCTTGTCTCAAACTCCCAATACAGGAAGCCGTTCTACTGTGAAGCAGACAATATATCATCTGCCAAACACTCAACCTCAAGTGGAAATGAGGCTGAGCATACCCCAAACAGGGGTACAGGCTATGCAGAGAGCTGGAGCTGGAGCTCCTGTCACTTATCGTCCTTCACAAAAACCTTCTGGAGGTTCAGGGGGTCAAGGACATAGCACAGAGATGATGTGCTACGAGTGTGGACAGGTCAGGCATATCGAGCCAAATTGCCCACAGTGGAAGAATAAACCGCACATAGCAGGTGCATGGCTGGAAGAAGTGGTGGAGCACTCAGGGAGTGCTCAAGAAGGGGAGGAGGAGCCACAAAGTGGCAAACTAGACGAGCAAATGGACATCCAGGATGACTATGAGAATGAAATCGGTGAACTAGTTGCTGATTACCAGTCGGAGCTCATGCCTTATCAATGGGATGATGACAACGATACGAGAACGCAAAGCTCGTATTGAGCGGACAGAGTATGTCCGCTAGGAGGATCATATGAAGAAAGGCAGCACATATATGCAGCGCAGACACCAACTACCACAATCAGTGGTGGTTTAAGTCAAAACAATGACTTCCGCATCCATGTGGGAGTCGTAGACAGGACCATTGAGCCTGTCTATGATCATTGGTTCAGACCACAGGATAAGACACACCCCAAACAGGCATGTATAGACAACCAAACAATCTCCAGGTATTGGGAGAGTGGTGGAGTCAGAGCCCACTGTCTACTAGACAGTGGGTGTGAGGGAGTTATGCTCTCTCCAGATTTCATACGTGCTGTAGGCATTAAGACATTTGAACTCAAACGCCCAATTGGTCTACAGCTAGCATGTGTCGGCAGTAAGTCGACCATCAACTATGGAACACACACCAACATCCACTTTGGTGAGCAGAATATCGAGGAATACTTTGATATATGTACACTATTACAATGCAATACCAGGAACACCATTCCTATGTAAATTAGGGATATCCCTCAACTTTAGAGACGAGGGATGCATCCATATGGGAAAGGAAGTAATTCAGAACCACACAAATGCTTGGGAAGAGCAGCTGGACTATAAAAACCTGGCTGAACACAAGACTCGAATTGCAAGTCTTAAGCCCAAACTGGTGAGCCACAAACCGTGACTCATGAATGGCTCTTCGTTGCACGTAGAGCCATTGATGAGCTTGCCAGATGGGAGGCAAGACAAGGGAAAATGGAAAGAAAACCAAAGAAACATTGATGTTGGTCTACTCAACCAATGTACCGAAGGATGTACTGGCACCAAGCAACCAATATTGATGGCGGATGACTTTCCCAAACTAAGGGAAAGATGGGAGCTAGAGTACGCAGACCTCTTTGGAGGTGTGTCGTTAGAACTTCCTCCTTGGAGGGAGATCAACCATGAAATTAAGTTCGTAGATGAAACTAAACAGTGTCATTCTCAGTTACTGAAGTGCCTGGAAGCACTTCGAAATGAACTGATCGACAAAGTTGACCAGTATACCACCACTGGGTGGTGGGTATCAGCGCCTGTATGTTCTGCAGCGCCAGCACTATGCATTCCGAAGAAAAATGGAAAGCTCAGAACAGCAATAGACCTACGTCTACGCAATGACAACACAGTGAAGGACATTACACCCTTCCCAGACCAGGATACAATCTGGCATGACATAGCTCGTGCCACGTACTGGTCCAAACTTGACATGTCTGACGCATACAAACAAATACATGTAGTTGAGAAGGATGTCAATAAGACGGCCTTTGCGACAATATTTGGCATGTTCAAGAGCCGGGTTATGCAGATTGGTGACTGTAACATGCCATCTACATTTCAACGTCTCATGACGTTGATTTTTCATAACCACATTGGTTGATCAGTCCACATATACTTGGACAATATATTCATCTATTTGAGCTCTGTCGAAGAGCATGAAAAACACCTTCAAAAGGTGTTTGAAATATTACATGAGGCACATTTGTTCCTCAGCGGAAATCAATCCAAGATCAATTTGTATTCACCTCGCATGGAATGCCTTGGTCACATAATAGATGACAAGGGCATACATGCTGATGCGGATAAAATGGAGAAGGTTCAAGGTTGGAGAAGACCTCGAACATTTAACAATGTCCAACGATTTCTGGGACTCGTGCAGTATCTGGCACCATATATGCCAGATTTGATGGTGTATACAACTCCCTTATCAGGAAGTGCATGCAACAATAGGATGTTTCAATGGATGCCCTTGATGGATAAGTGTTTTGAATCCATCAAAGCACTAGCATGTAAGGCTCCAATTTTGAAGCCTATACATCATGCTAGTACAGAACCCATTTGGGTTGTGACCGATGGTTCCAAGTCTGTAGTCGGAGCAGTTTACAGACAAGGTCCGGACTGGACGATTTGTCGTCCAGCAGGATTTCTCTCAAAGAAATTCAGTCCTGTGCAACAGCATTACAAAATGCATGAGCATGAGACAATCACTATCCTAGAAGCACTTATGAAGTAGGAGGATAAGCTACTGGGTCACCAGTTCACACTGGTGACAGATAACAAAGGTCTCAAATACTTCAAGACACAACAGCATCTGTTAGACAGACAGGTGCACTGGTGGGAATTTCTCTCCAGATTCAACTATACCACAGTACATGTACTGGGGGTGGAGAACAAGGTAGCCGACTGTCTGTCGTGCTACTACAAGAATGACAAGCAGGGTGAAAGTCACCCAGCAGAAGAATACATTGACATGGATGCACAGCTAGACCCGGAAGGAGAATTTCTCCCAATGGATAGATTCGTAGAAATATGAATGGCCACAGTGCGATGGTCGCAACGATTACAAGATGCGACAGAGCAGTGTGTCATAGACACACAGCAGATGAAACAAGCAGGGGAAGGTAATGAGGAGGACAATGTACTAGTTACAGCATCGGGTGCAGACTCAGAGAGTCTACATTCACACATAGAACGTGAGTTTGACCTAAAACGACCTGTAGCCAATGGCTATGGAACAGATCCAATACTCAAGAAAGTATTGGCAAATCCTGAGGCTCACCCTTGATTTGGGGTGAGAAATGGACTGGTTTGGACAAAGAACCAGTTCAATAAAGACATAGTGTGTCTCCTCCAGGAAGCTTTTTCCAAGGGGAGGAGAATGGTCGAGATAATCTCAATCATGCACATAAAGTAGTTGGCCACTTTGGGCAATTCAAAACCGACAAGTGCATCAGGCAATCCTACTGGTGGTCGGGAACGGCAGCCGACATAGAGTCATTCTGTGGATCCTGTGCAGCCTGTCAGGCTGCAAAGAAGGACAATAGACGACCAGCAGGGTTATTGCATACCCTGCCAATACCTGAAAGACCATGGCAGTCTATCGGAATGGACTTTGTTGGTCCATTGCCAGAATCGAAGGGTCACGACTATTTACTAGTCATGATTGACAGACTCACGTCTATGGTGCATTTAGTGCCAACTACGACGAGAGTGACTGCGTGACAAGTCATGTGGTTATACCTCAAAGAGATAGTACGCTTGCATGGAGTACCTGAGTCAATCATATCAGATTGCGACTCCAAATTCACCTCCATATTCTGGAGGGAATTGCAGTGTATAATGGGCATGAAGCTGCTCATGTCCACAGCATTCCACCCACAGACGAATGGAGCGACAGAACAAGCAAATCGTTCTGTAGGGCAAATACTCTGCACGGTAGTGCAGAGTGATCAGAAGGATTGGGCTGAGAAATGCCCAATGGTAGAGTTTGCACTGAACAGCTCAGTCAGTGCGACCACAGGATGTGCACAGTTCGAATTGAACAGTGGATACTGCATTCAGAGGAGTACAGCAGTTTGCACAACAAGGGTTGTGGAACCTGATTGATGCTCACGATGCAATCATCGCGAGCCGAGTACAGCAGACAGATACTGCTAATATCAGACACTGTCAAGGAATGACATACGAAGTTGGACAGCTAGTATCTCTGTCTACAAATAACCTGTCCTTACCTAAAGGATGGGCAAAGAAGTTAGTGCCCACTTATATTGGGCCATATCCAGTTATTGAAGTGGACAATTCCATTTCTACTGTGAAACTTGAGTTACCTCCAGAGCTCACGGCTAGGAGGATACTACCAGTTTCATGCAAGTATAATCAGACTGCATATACCCAATGACGACAAACACTTTTCTTGTTGTGATGTAAATTATATGTATGACTTTGGGAAAGAGGACAAACCAGAATGGTTCGTAGATGAGATTCTGGCTCATCGCTGGACTAGTAACTCCAATCTGGAGTTACAAGTAAGGTGGACATTAGGAGATGTCACCTGGGAACCACTCTCTGCATGCAGAGAGTTAGAAGCGCTAGATGCTTATCTAGAGCTAAGGGGAGTTGGGAAGCCACAAGAGCTTCCTAATCATGCCTCATAAGCATGAGAATGATGACAGTTGAGTCCTTAATAAAAGGACTCAACATGAACACAGTTCATGTCAGCAATTCGTGTGACATGATGTTGTCACGTGAAGCTATCACGTGATGTTACAGGTGTGCATGCTTTGAATTTAAGCAATGATTTTATCACCGCTTAAAGGCTCTTTGCCATCTACTCCCACACTTGCACCAGTGCGAGTGTATCAGTAAGACTACCCATGAACACTGAAGCGTCCCATATACCTCACTCAGCAGAGGCACCCCATAGTGCCTCTGAGCAATTCGCTATGCTCCAAAAGGAGCAAAGCTGGATGGTGCATGGTGTCAAGGATGCCATTGCAATCGTCCATTGCGACTCCTGCCAGGAGTGCAACATGTACACACAGCACTTGCTGCAAGCCGCAAAACTGCGGCTTATCAACCCTTGAATGTGTGACATTGAATGCACATTAAAAGTGGCCTGGCCACCATTACTCGCCGAAATGGTGCATCCTTTTATTAGGGACACGGTAGCCTCCTACAAGGAGAATGTACGCAAGCTCAATTCAGAGCTCAACACGCTTCGCACTGCCCTCGATAAGGAGAGGCAGATTAATTGTGAAACGGCAGATAAAATATCTGCCATGAAGTCGACGCCATCAGCGCCAACTATAATTGATCTGACATCGCTGCCAGATTTGATGATGGACTCACTGAGTCTGTCTACACCAACTACCAGTGCTTCACCAGTAGGACCCACTCGATCCAGTCACAAGACCACATATAAACAGAGAATGGCACCCTACCCGGTGTCACTGCATGCTCGTATTGCTCCTGCCATCGGCGACCCACCTCCAATGCAGACAGGATTCTTACCCCACCCTTTGGGCAAAGCACCGCATCCCACCGTGGTGCAAACAAGTCGTCAACCCACAGAGTGGTTCGACACCTGCCTGTTCAATGAGCCAAAATTCATTGAGCAGCTTATGCTTGTGCGCACAACATTTGCCATGTCGTGCAGCATGCCATCATCAAGCATGCTGACTGCGAGCAGCGATTAGCGACTCGAATGCCAGCGTTCGAGATTGCACATGACATGCCTCCCAATCTCAGGGATGCATTGCGCATGATAGAGTACTCCCCAGAGGGAGTATCACCCGCTATCTGTGGGAATGGAGACAACACCCTCCATCTAGAGGATGTTGATGTATGGGTATGGCTTAAGTTAATTAAGCCAAAGAAAGACAGTCTGGTCTTTCTACAAAAGTTAATGGACCTGTTTACAGGCTGTGGCCAGTGGGCTTATCTTGCTGGTTCAATCTGGCAGCAAGATCTCTCGATGCTGTTGTCTACCAGCATTGAGAAGGTGTTTGAATGGAAACACCCTCATGAGAGTATGTCTCTTGATGAGCTAGCCCAATGGCTAGGCACATACACGGGTGTAGATCCCGGTAGGGCTCTCATCAATATTGAGCCCTACTTTGTGTGTAAGCAGAGCAAAATCTGCTATAACAAGACCACACAGAGGGTCCTCGACACTCATGAAGGCTGGACATTTACCAGCCTTCACATACCCACAGCCTTCACATACCCATGCCCCTTGTCCCCCAGGCTTTTGGGGACAACTGTTGACATCGGATGATGATTTGTCACTCGACAGACATGGTGGAGGGCCTCCCTGCTCGAAGGCACGTACGGACGTGCCAATGATGGAACCTTTTGCCTTGTCTGCTCCCCCGCCTGCACCCGCTATTACAGCGGATGACACCAGCATGGAAGTCGATCTATCTGACTCCATTTACTACGACAACACCATCAAAGTAGTCATGCAGTCGTCATTGACTGCACCTGCACCCATATATGCTGATCCCCCATCAGCATAAAATCTCCCAAGCCTTCCTGAGGTTTGGTCTGTGGGGAGGATGTAAAAATGTAGATTCTTACAGTAGCATATATGCTACTAATTAGGGTATATAAGTCACCAGAGTGGCTTATGGGTTGTATTATATAAGCTGCCCACTAGGGGCGCCTGTAGGTAGTGGACAACTATACAGTTGTCCACAAGTAATTAGATAAGCAATCAGAACTTACTTATAACCACACAACTCGCAGACACCAATAAACTATTGGCACAGTCTGTTTAGTGTGAACACTAAGATTCTTACACGAGCGGACAGAGTATGTCCGCTAGGAGGATTGTATGAGGAAAGGCAGTGCATATATGTGGTGCAACAACCAACTACCACAATTAGTGGTGGTTCAAAGCAAAATAACAACTTCCATATACATGTGGGAGTCATAGATAGGACCATTGAGCCTATCTACGATCATCGGTTCAGACCACATGATAAGATGTGCCCCAAACAGGCATGTATAGACAATCAAACAATCTCCAGATATTGGGAGATTGATGGAGTCAGAGCCCAATGTATATTAGACAGCAGGCGTGAGGGAGTCATGCTCTCTGCAGACTTCATACGTGCCATAGGCATCAAGACATTCGAACTTGTATGTCCTATTAGGCTACAGCTAGCATGTGTCAGCAGTAAGTTGACCATCAACTACTATGATGCAATACTAGGAACACCATTCCTACATAAACTGGGGATATCCCTTGACTTTAGAGGCAAGGGATGCATCCGTATGGGAAAGGAAGTAATTCCAAACCATGTGAATGCATGGGAAATGCAGCCAGACTACCAAGACCCAGCTGAACGCAAGACTCGAATTGTGAGTCTTAAACCCAAACTAGCGAGTCACACTCCGTGATTTGCAAATGGCTCCTCATTGCAAGTGGAGCCATCAATGAGCTTGCCAGACAGGAGGTGAGACAAGGGAAAACGAAAAGAAAAGCAACAAAACATTGATGTTGGTCTACCCGACCAACATACTGATGGAATTACCGACAGGATTACTGGCACCAATCAACTGTTATTAACAGCTGATGACTTTCCCAAACTTAGGGAAAGATGGGAGCTAGAGTTCACAGACCTCTTTGGAGGTGTGCCTTTAAAACTTCCTCCCTGGAGGGAGATCAACCGTGAAATTAAGTTTGTGGATGAAACTAAACAGTTTCATGATCGGTTACTGAAGTGTCCAGAGGCACTTCGAAATGAACTAATTGACAAAGTTGACCGATATACCACCACTGGTTGGTGGGTATCAGCATCAGTATGTTCTGCAGCGCCAGCGCTATCCATTCCAAAGAAGAACGGAAAGCTCAGAACAGTGATAGACCTACGTCTACACAATGACAACACAGTGAAGGACATTACACCCTTCCCAGACCAGGATACAATCTGGCATGACATAGCTCGTGCCACGTACCGGTCCAAACTTGACATGTCTGACACATACAAACAAATATGTGTAGTCGAGGAGGATGTCAATAAGATGGCCTTTGCGACAATATTTGGCATGCTCAAGAGCCGGGTTATGCAGATTGGTGACTGTAACATGCCATCTACATTTCAACATCTCATGACATTGATTTTTCGTAACCAAATTGGTCGATCAGTCCACATATACTTGGACGATATATTCATCTATTTGGGCTCTGTCGAAGAGCATGAAAAACACCTTCGAAAGGTGTTTGAAATATTACGTGAGGCACATTTGTTCCTCAGTGGAAATCAATCCAAGATCAATTTGTATTCACCTCGTATGGAGTGTCTTAGTCATATTATAGATGACAAGGGCATGCATGCCCATGCAGATAAGATGGAGAAGGTTTGAGTTTGGAGAAGGCCTTGAACATTTAACAATGTCCAAAGATTTCTAGGACTCGTTCAGTATCTGGCACCATATATGCCAGATTTGACGGTGTATACAACTCCCTTATCAGGGAGTGCATGAAACAACAGGACATTTCAATGGACACCATTGATGAATAAGTGTTTTGAATCCATCAAAGCATTGGTGTGTAAGGCTCCAATCTTGAAGCCTATAAATCATGCTAGTTCAGAACCTATTTGGGCTGTGATGGATGGTTACAAATCTGGAGTCAGAGCAGTTTACAGACAAGGTCTGGACTGGACGACTTGTCGTCCAGCAGGTTTTCTTTTGAAGAAATTCAGTCTCACGCAACAGCATTACAAAACGCACAAACACAAGACAATTGCTATCCTAGAAGCACTTATGAAGTGGGAGGATAAGCTTCTGGTCGCCAGTTCACACTGGTGATGGATAACAAAGGTCTTGAATACTTCGAGACACAACAGCATCTGTCTGACAGACAGGGGCGCTGGTGGGAGTTTCTCTCCAGATTCAATTTTACCATGGTACATGTACCAGGGGTGGAGAACAAGGTAGCTGACTGTCTGTCGCGCTACTATGAGAATGATAAGCAGGGTGAAAGTCACCCAGCAGAAGAATATGTCAATGCAGATGCATGTGTAAGGGGAACCCCATTTCATGTGGTTCTACACTTCTCTATTATCTCTTCTTCCTACCTATTCTTCCCCACTTCTCCCTTCCCCCTATCTTTTTGTTCAAGTTCACTTACTTAAGCACCCAGTTACATAATGGGATTGGATTCCAATCCCATTACATAACTTGGCATCCATTCTCACCCACATAAGTGCTGGAGCAGGGCTCCCTGGTTTCGGGAGATGCCAAGCAGAGGGAGAGCCTGGTAGTAGCTTAGTCAGCTTGTATTAGTCATCATCAATCTATCTTGCCTCGTCCCACCACAGGCATCCCACCGCAAGCCCTCCTGGCTCTTCTCCATCTTGGTTCGCAGTCCCCGAGTGGCTGTTCCAGCGCTTGTGTTACATAATGGATTCCAACCCCATTACATAAACACAGTGCATTCGTTCTTCATTTTCCTTTGCATGAGCACCCAGTTACATAATGGGATTGGATTCCAACCCCGTTACATAAGCACAGTATGTCCTGGCACTTATTTGTGTACTCCTTTAGGTAGTTATCTTGGCAGTGGGAACCTTAGGCTTTTCTCTTCGGATTCCCATCTGCCAGGTGTGTATCCTTGTATGTAGTCTTCTGTGAGCTTATATATCTTTGGATTCCCATCTGCCAGTGTTCAGTGTGATATTCCACTTCCCCTGGAGGTTGCCCTTATAAATATATGCTTGGTACGTGGGGCCCTGGAAAGTGATTCGTGTGAAGTGTTCATACCAGCTCTAGGTTATTACTGCCATGGGCTTGAGTTGACGCTGGTTTCAATCTGTCTGCCTTCAAGGGCGAGGCAAGCCTATCATTCTAGATTTAGCCTCTGAAAATCTGAGGATTCATCAGGACTGCATCATAAATATACGGCGGCTGATCAATTTGTCAACCCTTCTCAAGCGTCTTTCAGATCTTGTGCAATCTGCATCTGGAAAATTTCAACCCACAGAGAGGTAAAGCTGTCATCGAGTTTCTAGCGGTCACTTAGATTGACTTGGCGCCTGTCAGGAACTTTTCAATGGTTGAGATAATGGCCTCCTGCCTTGTCGAGACCTACACTTGCAGTGATGCAGAAGCTCGAATAAAGCACCTCGAGGCCATTTACGCACCGCTGCGACATCGACATGTTCCCAACACCGATCACATCATACTCGCCAAGGGTAAGGCATTATCTTTGCTCCTCGCGGCATCCCAGTTCCTCCCAAAATCCAGGCGGACCTGCGAGAGTGTGTCGTTTGTATTCTGGATGCGTTGGTCGTAAGTGTTGTGAGATTGGTTTGTCTGTTTACTTAAAATCTGTTGAAAGGTGCTTCATGAGATCCCAATCTTTCACCGAGATATACGGTGGGCCAACATTATTCAAAACGCCGAAAATCCTCACAAATGAATTCTCGTTGACTGGGAGGATGCAGCCACACCACCGACAAAAGGTGAACCACGCTTCAGTACGTCGGATCACTCGCCACGCATTCGGGATGACAACCACGGCGCAGAGGTTGACATTTGGGGAGTTGGCCATCTGATCACTTCATCTACCGCAGCTGACCTCTCTGGCGAGTTCAAAGCTCTGGGTAAGCGTGTGTGTGAGGAGGCTCACATACTAACCGCTCAAGAAGTTCTGGAACTTGTGAAGTTAGTGCCTTGCTCACGAACAAGGGGGAGGTGACAAAAAACTTGCTGCCGGTGAGTTGGTAAGAAAGTATATCTGATCATGATGATGGCGAAACGAATGTGAATAAAATGACGAAGTGGGCTGTATTAAAATGGGTATGTGTGGGTGATAGACGATAGAATTGCTCCTCCCGGTCTTTGTTAGCATGGTTAATTATCGTTGATGTCGGGCATCATCATGATATCGTCGTTGTCCCCAGCACCATCTTTGTTTCTGAAGGAAGTTTCTAAAGGAACTACTTTGCAGGACGAGAAGGCCCAGCTAACAGTCGGATCCTCGCGATAATGCATCCATGCGGCCGTGCCGTCATCGATTAGTCAGCGTTCGCCGTTGGTCCTAGCATGTCCCCTTCACTTTCTGAAAGATTTATCGCTATAGTTCTCGCAAGCCGTCCACCTGGCTGGTGTTTTGAACCTATTCTTTTTGGAATCGGTTTTATTCATTCCCGTTCGTCGATGCCCAAAAATATAGCTCCGTTGTGCATGGCAGCTACCTATATTTTTTCTCTCTCATTTCCCCTTTGCACCAGTGAGTTCTACGTTTTTGTAAAGGCCATTCAAATGATGTTAATGCTCTCAGTCATCTTCGGGATAAACGATGTCTATGATTACGATAGTGACATCAAGAACCCTCGCAAGATTGCTTCTGGGCTTGAAGGTGGTATTCTTTCTCCGGCTTACCACTCTTCTGTCCGACGGGCTGCATATTTTTCGACAGTGCTCATCTTGCTCACCTCTCTTTCCACATTGCGATACCAAAATGCTGTAGCAACATCTCTTCTAGTATTGATTGGATGGCAATACTCTGCTCCGCCGTTGCGACTAAAGGACTCGGAGATCCCGATCGTAGATTCATTCTCGAACGGCATGAATATTGTCTTTCTTGCTTGGCTTCAACCTCATTTACACCTTGGGGTCAGCTTGGATGTTCTCAATTCTGCAATCGGTGCAAACTCTTAATACCCCTTCAAGTATGATACGCATGACACTTGGATATACATAATAACGAAGTCACACTCCTCCTTTAATTTCTAGCAGATGCGACCCTAATCATCTCAAGGTTATACATGCACTTGATTCTCATTCACAAACCTGGATAAATGGAACGGTCTCAGCGTTATCACCGTTGCAACAGAATAGGTGTGCACTTACACCAGGGGTTTCTCCAGCCAGCTGCGATGGGGTGCATTCGATGCCGCATATGCACTCGCCTGAGCAACACGCTCCGGGATTGGGCACAAAGCACTCGTTGCCGTTTGATGCGCAACGACGATTGAGCTGTGCTGCTGCTTCGGGGAGAGTAAGGCCGGCGACAAGGCCAGCGGTCACAATGAGGGTGATGAACACTTGATGAAGCTGCATGGTGGAGACTACGAGTATGTGCTTCTGGGTTTTGTGTTAGTCTCTGTATGAAGGGATGACCACTCTTTATATGTTTTGAAAACCAGTTTTGACGGGTGCGCGCATCATTGAGGCTTCGCATAAATGGACAGTAGTGTGAACTTGACATTCTGTGAGAACCTCACCAACTCGCTCACAGGAAGTAATTCCAATCACTATGTTCCCCTCGGGAGTTTCTCCACCCCAACCGAAGCCGCAATGGCACTCGTTTGAGGCTTGACCAGCATGCCTCGGAATCAGTCAAACAGCACTCCTCGCAACGGCGATTGACTAGTACTGCCGCCTCGGGAAGGCAAGACCTACAGAGCGATGACGAAGAGGGTGGTGAACACATCAGTTGCACCACGTGAAAGAGTTGCCTGTATGCTCCTGTATGACTTTGGATTTGTGGCTGAGAGTCCTAGCTTGATGCAATAGACTTGTAACACCGTTTTTACGTGTTTTGGGAGCTTGTTTTGACGGGCCCCACATACTAGCAGTTTCGCCTAGAGGTAGTAGATTGACAGAGCTCCGTGAACGCAGCAATTGAGTATGGGTCACGCGCAGGGCACATTCCGTGAGAATTTTTAGATAACACGCTTGAAGGTAAAGAAAAGTTCAAGAAAGCATGAGGCCGTTGCATCCACTGCGCGACTCGGCGAGACTGAGACTTTGAAGAGACTCTGCAGCACGGCGTTCAGTCGAACCTCAATCATCGTCGACACTGCTATGATATGAGGTCAGTCTAATTAGGTCCTGCCAGTGACTGACGCCCACAATAGGGTGGGCCCGTGTGGAAGATGCCACACGCCGACACATCCCTGGTTCCAAGTACTATCCATACAAAAGAAGATTTCTATAAACATATATCTGCTCAACTTCAATCTTTGTTAGAAGGGCAACGGAACTGGGTATGCGTGGTGCATGATCTTAGAGCCCTCCTCTTCTCATTACTGCTCCTTTCGCTCTACTTCAGATATCCAATCTCTCAAATGCTGCCTCATTGCTGTACCAATCATTTCTTTCTTTTCCTGCTCATTTCGGGCCGGATGAGCGTGCCGTGAACTGGACAGGTGAGACCTGTCGACTGTTTTCTCGGATAACTCTCAATACCTTGTAGGTTTCTATTTAAAGGCATCATTGTTCCCAATGTCTCCCGACGAACAAGCTGTATCAGAAGGTCGCCTCTTGCTTGGTCCTTTCTCAGGGAAACCCGCTTGTCAATTTATTCGTGCTCAAGCGGGAAAGGGCGTCTGTGCAGATGCCTTTGTCTCTCAAAAAACGGTGACAGTCGTGGACGTCGACACATATCCAGGTCACGTTGCATGTGACGGCGGGACAAAAAGTGAGATCGTCCTGCCTATCGTACATCAAGGCCACGCTATCGGAGTTCTTGACCTTGATTGCCTCGCGCATGGAGCATTTTCCGATGAAGATCAAGCAGGTTTAGAGAAGATCGTGCAAATACTTGTTGATTCGTGCGACTGGCATGTTTGATTATATATGCATCCAACTATACCGTAGGGTATGGTTCCAATTTGAGTGCGATACTGAGACTGCTTTGTAGATATGGATATCGGGATGGTGACTTTGAGCGCACGCGGCTGGAGGGCGGGTAGCGGGAAAACGAAGGTAGCCTGTCGTGAGAGCATAAGGCATCGCACTCGGGTGGTCCAAGACGTTGGGACCGGTGAGTGCGTGGTGCACTCGTGCCTGTCGCGGTGTGCAGGGTCTGTTCACCGTACCTTAGCAGTACGCTGAGCACGGCTCTCCGCTGCTGACACCCGTTCCCGCCTTTCAATTATTTACTCGTCGGTCTTGACTTCGTTTTTCCCCACTTTGCTTTGCGTTGCGCCCATTGATTTATTCGTTCCGTTACTGTTCTCTGGCTTTCCATCTACTATCGCTGTTTTCGTCTGTTTTCGCCTCTCGTCATCCGCATATCAGTCTTCATCGCAACACAGTCTCGGTCTCCTTTCTTCAAAAGCCAAAGTAAGAGTGGCATGTACGATTAGCGTAACGCGCGCCCCCCTTCCCTTAGACATGCTTTCCCTCCCACTAACATACACCCACGCAGCATTATCAGTATCAACAACACGACAGGCCTTTGTGTCGGTCTTTCCTCGTCGTGTATCACTTCCAAAGCCCATCCATCCCATCCCATCCATTATATCTGTTTTTTTTTTTCGTGCACATATACACATTCTATTCTACAGACGCCCTACTTCTCACTCGGATCCTTCGCACTTCGCACTTTTTGTTTCATCCATTAGCCTCCTTCGCACTCGCTTTGCACATCGCGACGCGTTCATCTTGACCTTCGCGCCGTTGATTATTATTTACAGTCCACTATGTTCAGACTCATACATTGTTGGGGGATTTATCTAGCGTACGACGTACAGAAGGGAATCCTTGTTCTTATCTTCGTTCTTCAAAATTCCATTGAGTAAGAAACGTTGGCCAGACACACAAATACCGGCGCGCCGGGAATATGTCCGTGTACATATGGTGAGTAACCCGTGCTACGCACTGGCACCCCATTAGGCATGTGCTGGTTCTGCATATATTTGAAATTAAAATATTTCTACATGGCTACACAAAATTACATTATTCCTGTGTATTCAAACAGCCATTTTTTTCAAGTTGTCCAAAGTCAATGTACTACTTATCTGAGTTAGGAATACAAATACTTACTCAAGTTGGATGGGCCAGAACATCCTTACAGCAGTTTGCATAAATTAAGGTGCCAGCTGAACAGTAACTCTTATTTCCCCACCCTGAAGAATTTCTGGTTAATGATAAGTCACCAAAGTTGGCAAGTCTTGAGTGTTGTGTTGGATTATTGGATTATTTTCATAATGTTCTGTCAGAGAGTGCTTATGAAGATATGTTAGGATTAATCTCTGTTCTCTGTGTAGGATCATAGTAAGATTTCCTACCTGCGACTCCATTTGTTATGGTGGTCACGTGACCTCAAAACATATCCTTTCATCTTGTTCCCTGCCATCGTCTTGAACAACAAGCCTGTGCTGTACACAGCTGCAATGCCTGTGAGTAATATCCCTATTCACTTAAGTCTTGATTCAGAAGCTAACAGTATACATAATGTCAAAATAATCATTTCTTTGTTTAGGATATAGTGCATAATTTTCCCACAGCTACCACACTATGCAGGTGTGAACTGGATGTAGCTGACACAACGTGCAGTGCCGAACATTACCAGGGCCTGACCATCCCGACACAGGAACATCAACAACCAGCCTGTGACTACCACTGCGCAGTGTGAACCCATACCAACAAGCTGCTACCATATACTGCCATTGACAGTCTAAGTGTAACAGGTGCTGGCTGTGAGTACAACGCGCACTTCAATGTGTAGCCTCACAAGGTGATAATATGTGTGAAGGAGTAGATACTTGTTGTACATACTCTATGTATCTTTTAATGAGTCTCATTTTATTTTATTTCAAAACTTTGGCAGACCCTTTGGATGTGTACCTACATAAGTAATGCATCAAACCATATGTAGGTATCACTCCTGCATCTCGGTTGGCTTGGCCATCACATTCAAGCAATCGGTTCTGAGCAGCTTTCACTCGGGGTGGGGAAATAAGGTCACCCCAGCTGAACATTTGAGACCTGGCCATTTTGGAAAGAGATTATTAGCTATGGCAATGAGTTTAGCAGATAATCAAAATGTGCATAGCAGATAATTATGGCATAATTAATGGCTATAATACCAACTAAAAATACAAAGGTTTGGAGCTTATATTTTTTCCAGTTCCCTGCCAGACTCAGAGTGAGACAGATGAAATGAAAAATGGTTCCAATTCTTTTCTTTCTTAGATAGTATGTTTGTCACTAATTATGCCATCATTATGTGCTATATATTTTTTGATTATCTGATACACTCCTTGCTATAGCTATTAATCTTTACAAAATGTGCTCAGGGTCCCAATTTGGGCTGGCACCTTAACTTATGCAAACTGCTGTGATATTTGTTGTCACAGCACCTTCATTGTCAAGTGACCAGTGCTACACATGGCACCCCATTATGACTTTAGTGGATTTCTATATTTGCCAATGCTTGTATTTTTATTACATAGTGAATATTACATGTCACATGGCCTTGCTAATGCTCAGCTGTTTTTTTTGTTCTATCAAAAAGTCAGCAATATGTCCAATAATTTGCATCCCTGATTTTGTACACAGATTTTTCTGTTTGTGATTTTTGAATCAGACATGAGTTTTTCAATTCAGATTGTAGCAACTAACAGAAGAGAACTCAGTGAACGGACGGGTTCACTGGGTATTTATAGCTACCTAACAGAAGAGAACTAAAGTACATGTGAGTTCATGTGTTTGTAAATGTGAATGACGATACGTACCTCAGTGAACGGACAGGTTCACTGAAGGTATGTCTAATCTAACTACTGTCTTATAAAGGGTTTATGGTCAGTAATGACCATGATTGATATCAGGAGTCATGCGTTCCAGGCTTACTCCTCTTAGATACACCCCCTCACGTCAACACCCCCCCTTAAGCTGAATGCAAGCTTAACATCACACTCAAAATCTCCACCTTCACACGCAGAAGTGCTTTCGTGAGAAGGTCCACTATCATAATGTCAGTAGGGCAATATTGAATGTTGATAAGGCCTCTCTGAATAGCGTCACGGATGAAGTGGTAGCGGATGTCTATATGTTTCGTACATTTGCAAAATGAGTCATTTTTTGATACAGAGATTGCTGATTGATTGTCGCAGAAGAGCGTGATAGGTTCAGATAGTGGGTGTGTGATTTCAGCCAGGAATGTTCAAATCCATAATGCCTCCTTTGTTGCATGTGTTGCTGCTATATATTCAGCTTCAGTTGTTGATAGCGCAACAACAGACTGTTTTCTCGAACTCCACGAAATCGCACCACTGTCAATTGTAAAGATATACCCCGAGATTGAGTGGCAATGCTCTTGGGATCCCCTATCCCTTTATTCCTTGATTCATCCTGTCAGCATCACCAATGATAAGTTGATATTCCTTCGTGCCTCCCAGATAACAGAACACCCTTTTGACAGCCTCCCAGTGTGCTCTCCCAGGGTTCTGCATGAATTGAGAGAGAAGTGAGACTGAAAAGGCTATGTCAGCACAATTTCTGAGTGCTGCATACATCAGCAAGCCTATAGCTTTGCGGTACGGTATGTCTTTCATCTCCTTGTATTGACGTGGTGTGCTGGGGCATTGTTGTATCGTCAACCTGTGGTGCAGATCCAGCGGGGTTGTTAATGGCTTTGCGTCCTGCAGGCTGAAGTGTTCCAATATCCTTTTGATGTATTGTTGCAAAAATGCAATGGTACATGTTTCTCAATTCCTTTTCACTTCTATCCCTAGCAGCCAATGTAAATCACCAAGGTCTTTGATTTTAAACTTGCTTTGCAGTTGTGTTACCGGCCATGGTGAGGTCATCGACATTGACAGCTACAATGATGGTGTCTTTGTTCTCATATTTGTAGAAAACGGCATGCTCAGCTTGACATCGTGTGAAGCCAAAATCATGTATGGTGTTACAGAGCAGTTCATACCATTCATGGTCAGCCTGCTTGAGGCTGTAGATGGCACGATTCAACTGGCAGACCATGTGCTCCTTCCCCTGGATCACGTATCCCTTTGGTTGCCTCATGTATATTGTTTCAGTGAGTGGGACATTAAGGTATGCCCCATCGATATCAGTTTGTTTGATTTCTCAGTCATTGTGAGCAGCGATTGCCATGATAATGCGTATGGCAGTGAGCTTTGCTGTAGGTGAGAAGGTCTCATTGTAATTGATTCCCTCCTGTGGTGAAAAACCTTGAGCAACTAAGCACATTTTGCGGTTTGCGATTTCACCTGAAGTGTCACGTTGATAGCGCAAAGCGAATCAACAACCTATAACATTAGCTCCATTAGGCAGTTCAACGAGATCCCAGGTATGGTTGTCTTCAAGCTGTTTCAGTTCTTTCCTGATCGATATATCCCATAGTGGTTCATCTGAATGCTGCATTGCATCTTTGACACTACTGGGATCATTTCCTATGAGGTTGTTCACAGCTGCTGCCATTGAAACTTCAAAACTCCCTGACCATACAATATCATCTCCTCTTGTCATCTCCCCTTCCATTTCTGACATCATGCTTGAAATTGCCATCATGGCAGATGATCTGTTGTCATTGGTGGTCGGTGGATTGCTCACACTGGGTGGTTGCATACCTCTTGGCAAGGCAGGACCACGTGAGATCCCAGTACTCAAACCACATCCTTCAGTGATATCCCAAATATACGTGGTTGGCCTGCGTCTTCTATGACCTCATCCTTGAGCTTGTGGGTCAGCTGATTCCAAGACCTTGAAGTTTTCTAGAGGGTCCAGGCGTGGGAGTACAGGATTGTCAGTGTTTGCGAGTGGTTCCAAAAGAGGTATTGGCAGTGCATTAAGCTCTGGAGGAACAGGTGGTTGTTGGTCTGAGGTCAGAGGGGTACTCATTAGGGTGTGTTGGTCACTTCATATGTCTCTAGACTCCCTCAATTCCTGTCTCAATGGGGACTGTTGTCATGCCACTTTCAAATGTCAGGTTACATTCAACAGTGATATGACATTTGCCAGGCCAGTAGATGCAATGACCTTTCATGTCGCTGCTGTAGCCCATCCACCTTCCCTCATCTGCCTTTGCATCAAGTTTTCCTCGACCTTTCTTCAGAACGAAAACCTTCGTGCCCCATTCTGGTAGGTCTGTGAGATTAGCTTTCATCTGATATCTAATTTTGAAAGGAGTCATGCCATCCAGCACACAGGTAGGTGTTCTGTTCTTTAGCCAAATTGTGTGTTGTACAGCTTCTGTCCAGAGAAATTTGGGCAAGTTCGCAGCGAATATCATTGCACGCATATGCTCCAAAATTGTACGATTAACCCTCTCAGATACCCCATTGTGTTCAGGGATGTTGTGGACAGTGAGACTATGCAATGTTCCTCTCAAATGAAGGTGCTCCGTGAAGTATTGAGAGGTGAATTCACCACCACGGTCAGATTGAAATCATTTGATCCTAATGCTGAGTTGGTTCTCAAGCTGAGCCTCCATGGTTTTGTAGTGTGTAGTGTTTCAATGCTTCATTCTTTTGGGGTAAGATGGGTCCACCTTGAGTAATCATCTGTAAAACTAATGAAGTAATCCTTTCCATCATAGCTCTTGGGGGTTGCCAGTCCCCAAACATCTGAATGGATCTTCTCCCCAAATTTGGATGCGCGATCAGAACTGCGTTCCTTTGGGACAAGTGTACGTGTAGGTTTCCCTCTTGTGCATGAGGTACAGAAAGTTGGCTTGGTGGTGAGGTCTACATCAAGACCAGTAATATGGCCGTCTTGTATAGCTTTTTTAGCGGCATGGGGATCAATGTGACCTAGATGTTAATGAAGATTGTGTAAGGTCAGTAGCTTCTTAGCTGCGTGAGCTGAATCATTGGTGTGTGCTTTATGTTTAATCTTGTATAAGCCATTGACAAGCGGGATTTGTCCAACAAGGGTGCCGCTGGAGTCACGAAGGGTGCATTTTTGTCCTTTGAGTATGGCTGAATACCCCACCTTATCACAGAGAGTGAGTGATATAAGTGTGAAGGCAAGATCAGGTGAGTACAGGACATCTTTGAGTATAATGTCCCATGGTCCCTTCTCCATTTGGTATAGACACCTTTAAACTTCCTAAACCTGTGGCATTGAATATTGTTTTGTCAGCCACCTCAATCAGGTGAGGGGGTGTCTGCTTGAAGGTAATAAATTGATGTTGGCTTGGGGACATGTGACTCAATGCTGCAGAGTCAAACACATCAACATCAGCTTTCGGCACTTGATTCGTCTTGCAAGCTAGTGCCATAGTTGCAGGTGTTGTGGTGAAAGCAAAATTGGTGCCTTTGACTGTTGCACTGGCGGACATTCCTTTTGTCTTTTCCTCTCTGCCATCAGGTTTCTTCTTCAACTTTGATTGGCATTCAGCCTTGACATGTCCCCTTTTACCACAGTTCCAACATTCGGTATCAGGTTTCTTGGATATCAGACAATTGTTCCGAGACTTGGAACAACTGTTGGATTTGCTAGTGGTGTTGAGTGAATTTCTGTTGGCTTTGAGTTGGTGCTCCTTGATGGTAAGCCATTCGTATTTGTCAAGCAAGAGTTCTAACACATTATCAGGCTCCAACTCTTTTGTGGAGAGTCGTGCCAACATTGATATAGTGTTAATCAATGGGTGGTAAGATTTTGGGAGGGAACCAAGGATGACTGTTATGTAGTCATCGTCTGAAAGACCAGCTTCCATCCTGGAGAGCTGCTCCTGCATCTTTATGAGTGATTCAAGATGAGTATGAACATTTGATTCGTCCTCGCATTTCGTCTCATACATCCTTTGTCAAATGTCAATCTTGACAGCTAAGGCCTTTCCTTTGTGCTTTTCCTTTGTGCTTTGTGCATATAGCATTCCAAACATCCTTTGCCATCTCCAGCTTTTGGATTTCAATGAGAACGCTCTCCAGCACCGTGGTCAATATTTGTGCTCTAACTATGGCCTCATGCTGATGGTAATCATCCCAGTGTTTCTCTGCTTTTTCTATTGCTTCTTCGTCTTCCTTGGTCATGGTTTCAGTGACTGGTGGGATCACCGTTGGTGGTCTGGCGGTTCCTTTGATGTGTCACATCACACCATGCCTAGCAGCAAGCATTGCAAGCATTGCAAGCATTTGACTTTTCCAAGTCAACCAATTTGACCCATCCCAGGCGAGCTTGGGAACAGTGTACGATTTCAAATTGTTAGTGTGCGTATTGGGGCCCATAACCTGTAGCAACTAACAGAAGATAACTCAGTGAACGGACAGGTTCACTGGGTATTTATAGCTACCTAATGGAAGAGAACTAAAGTACATGTGAGTTCATGTGTTTGTAAATGCGAATGACAATATGTACCTCAGTGAACGGACAGGTTCACTGAAGGTACATCTAATCTAACTACTGTCTTATAAAGGGTTTATGGTCAGTAATGACCATGATTGATATCGGGAGTCATGCATTCCAGGCTTACTCCTCTTAGATACGCCCCCTCACGTCAACACAGATTTAGATTGTTCAAATCAGACTCTCTAATATCTGAGTTGGACTTGCATAGTCTAATTCAGAGTCAGATTATCCATTTGGATTGTTCAAGTTTGCTTGAATCAGAATAATTCAGGTTGTCCAGTTCATGTCAGAGTGTCGGATTCAGAATTGAATTGGCTGGTTCAGGGTTGGATCATTCAATTGAGCATGGATCTGCCAGTTCAGAGTCAGAGTGGGTGGTCAGATCACATTGTTCAGAGTTTGATTGGCCACTTCAGAATCATATTGGCCAGATTGGAGTCAGATTGTCAGATTCAGAATCAGAGCAGATAGTTCAGTTGGATTGTCCAATTTCAGGTTGGTTCGGAATCAGTTTGGCTGGATGTTGTCAGATTGTTTGAAAAACAGACTGTCCGATTCAGAATCTGATTGCCCAATCCAAGGTCAAATTGTTTGATTCAGAATCAGGCAATCCAATTTAGAATCACATTCATTGGTTTGAGTAACTTGGGAGTCTTGGATTATCCTGTTCACTGTATTACTTTATTCAGAATCAGACAGTCCAATTTAGACTCAGATTGGCTGGTTCAGAGTTCACTTGTCTGGTTGCAGTCAGACTGACCCATTCAATCGGATTGATGATTCAGAGTTAGATTAGAGTTACATATCCCAATTCAGAATCATATTGGCCACTTTAGAGTTGGATTGATAAAGTTGGAGTTAGATTATCCAAGAGTTGGATTGTCCAGTTCTCAGACATGGAGTCAGATCATCTGCTTTGATATAAAATTGGCCCAGTCTGAGTTGCATTGTCCAATTGGGTTACAGCTGATTTGGAGTTAGATTGTCCAGTTCAGAATAACATTGGCAGGTCTGGAGTTGAATGATTTGTTCATTTTGGAGTTGGATTGTCTGATTTGGAATTTAATTGGCCAGTTCATAATTGTCTGGTTCAGAATCAGATTGACAACTGGTTTGGAGTTGGATCATCTGAGGGTTGGATCATCTGAGGGTTGGATCATCTGAGGGTTGGATCATCTGAGGGTTGGATCATCTGAGGGTTGGATCATCTGTCCAGTTTGGAGTAAGATTGTTCAATGTGGAATCAGAATTCTAAGTCTGATCATCTGATTTGCAGTCAGATTGATTGATTCAGAATCAGACAGTCTGGACTCAACCCTCAAATTTGCTGGTCCAGAGTTGGATTGGCTGATTTGGAGTCACATTGTCCAGTTTGGAGTTAGATTGTCTGATTTAGACATAGGTTGGTGGATTCAGACATGGATTGGCCAATCAGCCAGTTCAGAGTCAGATTGTCCTATTCAGAATTGGATTGGTCAGTTCAGAGTCAGTTTTATCTGATTTGGCATTGGATTGCCTGATTCAGAATTGAAGTGGCCAGTTTGGAGTTGGATTGGCAGGTTCAAATTTCGATAATCTGTCTAGTTCATATTTGGAGTATCTGGTTCAGAATTAGATTTCTTGAATCATAGATTGGCTGGTTCAAAATTAGTTTGGCCATTTGGAAGTTGGATTGTCCAATGCAGGATTGAATTGGCTGGTTTATATTATTTGCACTGTCCAGTTTATATTTTTGGATTTGGCTCTTTGGATTCAGATTTGGATATTGGAATCTCTAAGTCAGATTCTCAAATGGGAAACTATTTTATTTTGACACTCAAGGCTTCCCAGGAAGTCTCATGACCAGAAACCCTAATACTAAAGTTACCTGGGAAGGCACTGTTGTGTTATTATTGTTATTTTCTTAGGGTGAGGTTCAGGCAAGTGCCAGGGAGGTCCAAGTAGCCTCCTTGATTTTTGCTGTATTTTGCTGTGTTTTATTAGGGCTGCTCTGGGGCTCCAGGAGCATTTCTTTGGCTTACCAAGCATCTTACCAAGCATCTTACTCAGCATACACCCATGGACCCACCATTGACATTTACTATATTGACTAGTGGAGTTACCTGTGCTATGCATGGCACCCTGTTACAACTTTGGTGGATTTCTATATTTGCCAAAGCTCTGAATTTTATTACAAATTCCAACTCACATGGCATGCAGTGTTGCTGATACTCAGCAGTTTTTACATTACTTGAATGATTTTACATGCATGTTACACACAGCACCATATTGCAACTTTGGTGAATATCTATATTTGCCAAAGCTTGGAATTCTATTATGTATTGAAAATCTCATGTAACATGGCCTTGCTAATGCTTGGCAGCTTTTCCTAGTACATTACCTGAAACCAACATTCTATCAAGCAAGGAATAACATCCCCACATCACAACTTTGGTGGTATCTCTATAGCTTGAAATTTTATTACATATTGAAAATCTCATGCCCTATGACCTCACTAATGCTCAGCAGCTTTTCTCCATTATATTACTTGAAATGAACATTCTATGAAGAAATAGCAGATATGATGGATGATTTCAATAGTAGTTTTGAATCATGGTGAATCCATGAAAAATATGCAAAACTGCTTTGCACTGTGATATCCTCAGTAATTGCATGGTTTTGAAGTAAGTTTTTCACATTGTTTACTTCTCAGTACATAAAAATGACCCCAATGCTGCAACTTTAGCTTGACTCTCAGGATGTTTTGTAATATCACATCATTTTCATTGCATAATATAAATATTGTGATGGTCAGAGGGTCTGAAGTCCAACAGGTGATCTGATATACTGGGACTTTTCCACTGGCCCCCAAATACAAAGCTTTTATATTTACCCTGTGATATAGGAATGCAAATAAGTAGTCTTTGTCTTTTCCAGTAGCTGTACAGTTAGTTGTCTGACTAATTCCCATATAATCTAAGCATTCTATGTTAGTTAAATATGTATAGCCCAATGCTGTCACACATGAAAATTGAAACTAATGTTGAACCCAGCATCAAAACCATCTGAAAAAGTTGAAACAGAGGTGTTTTGATGTTTTGCTGTTTGTGAAATGGTCATTAAAAACACAGCCAAAAGAATATTCCCTAATGTTACTGATGCTTTGTATTCAATACTGAACACAGTTCAGTTTGAGATTTTGAATTAGAATTGAATTGGTTGATTCAGACATAGATAGTTCAGATTCAGTTTATTTGAATTAGACTCAAATTCCCCAATTCAGACTTGGATAATCTGTCTAGTTCAAATTAGCCAATCCAGAATCAGATTGGATGGATCAGAGTTGGATTGCAGTTGGATCTTCCAATTAGAAATCAGAGTGGCTGGTCCAGAGTCAGATTGTCCACTTTGGAATGAAATTTGCTGGTTTGGGTCAGTTTGTCTGATTCAGAGCTGGATATTCTGGTTCAGACTTGGATTGGCCTGTTTACAGTCTGATTAGTGTCAGACACTCTGCTTTGGAATGAGATTGGCTGGTATGGAGTCATGTGTTCCAGTCAGAGTTGAATTCAATTGTCTGATCTGGAATTAGACTGGCCAGTTCAGAGTATAATTTCCAGTGCATGGTAGAATAATTTGTCTATGGATTGTCTGATTCAGAGTTGGTTTAGAATTGGTTCAGCTGGTTTAGAGCTAGATTGTTTGATTCACAGTGGAATTATCTGATGATTCTCTGATCCAGATCCAGATTATGATAAGTTTTCAAATGAGAAACAGGTTTTTTTGACACTGTAGGCTGGCCAGAATACAAAACCCTAACCCTAAACTTGCGTGTAAAGTATTAGATCCCAGATCCGACTTCCATTATTCCGACATTTTCCGCATCCTGATAAGCTCTTTTCCACCTATTTCCGACATGCCCCCATTTATCATTCTTAGTCACGATTGTATTTCAATCTTATCCCCATATGTCTTATCTCGATTTCCGTATTTGCTCCAACTTCGGAACTCTGTATCACGCACCCTTATCTTTCCGTTTCCAATTTTGGAACTCCGCATCTTCCTTTAAATATGCTTTTCCTTACTCAAGCTTCTTTAGCTTGTATATCTCATTACCTCGTTATCTCACTATAACTTGTGATATCCCAGAATCTATATATTAAAGTGCAACGGTGGGTGGTGGGCGTTTTTTAAGCATCCGTGATTTATCATGCTTGGTCATGCTTTGTCAGCTCAAACATTGGGTCCTGAGCCCCACAGTAGCCTAAATAATTTCCAGAGAAATATAGGAAAAATCAAGGAGGCTTCTGGGACATCCCTGGAACTTGCCTGAGCCTTTCCCCAAGAAAATAGCAATAATTCCAAGGCAGTGTCTTCCAGGCAAGTTTAGGGTTAGGGTTTGGTGTCCTGAGGCAGCCTGGAGTGTCAAAATAAAAACAGATGAGAATCTGAATGAATCAGACAATAATCTGTCTGAACCAGTGGATCAGAATCTGAACAAGCTGAATTCAAATCAGACAGATTGATCTCAATCCAACTCTGAATGACCAAACTGATTCTGAACTGGTCAATCCAACTCCAAACTGATTCTTAATGGGACACTCTAACTCTGAATACGATTAATCCAACTCTGAACTGGCCAATCTGAGGAACCAGCTAATTTGGCTCTGAACCACTGCAGCCAATTTGATCCTGAACTGGCCAACCCAATTCTGAACTCACCCATCTGGTGCTGATATGGCTTGTCCAACACAAAAATGGTCAATCTGAGTTCAACCTGGTCTGATGATCCAATTATGAATCAGATGATCTAACTTCAAACCAGCCAAACTGATGCTGAACTGGCCAATCTAATTCTGAGCCAGGCAATCCAACTCTAAACTGGGAAATCCAACTTGGAATGGGACAATCCATGTCCAAATCAGAACATCAGACTCTGAACTGTTGCTTTATATCAGTGCTGATGTAGTGTAAGTGTAAGGGGATGTGCACAAGGGCAATGCAAGATGTATCTAATCCTAAATCTACACAATGTACATGAGCTATCTACCACATATACAGGTGATAGGAACCTACCAGTTTGACACTATCTACAAATCAGACTAGGGCATTGCATGAGTAATGGCTACTGTAACACCATACTCTTGAAAAAATGGAGAGTACAGGTATGAGATTTGGTCAAACATTTATACATAAACACCCACAGATAGGAGTACCAGTACAGGTATACTGTGAAAAATATGCAGATACCTACTGGTATCTGTGGGTATCTGTGAAAAATGGGGAGTACAGGTACATTTGGTGACTCACATACCCACAGATATGATATCCAAGAGTTATGAGTATGGGTAGGTACATACAAGGGGCCCTAAATCAGACTGCATGATGCTCACTGATATCCACCAACCAAATGAACATGATAGCTATGCATGACTCACACAGCAGATATGTGTCTTTGTGTTACAGAGGAAAGTAAGTGGGAAGTGTCATGCTGCCCCTGGAGTCCAGCATGATGTAGAATAGAGCATAGGTGTCAGCATATGGCCAAATCAGGCCAATATATGTTCCCCTTGCAGTAAGGCTCTCAACAGGTTGCAGGTTGCATAGGTTTTACCTGCAGATACCTATATTCATACCCAGGAGTAATTTAGTTGCTGGGTTAGCCTGTTTAATTAAATATCTATTTTCTGTTTACAGAACCCAACCAGCCAAAATAAACACAAATAAAAAATCACCCACAGGTCATACAGATATGGGTACCCAGTATCTATTTAAGTGCCAGGTCATGACTTGACTTGACCCAAGGGTTCTCACATACCCTTACCCACAGGTCTAAGCCATTGAGAGCCTTAGTGTGATAAACCACCATCATTTGAGGCAGAGCTTGCCAGTACAAGTGGCCAGTCCAGAAAATCCATGTCTAAATCAGACAATCCAGTCAGAATCAGACCATCTGTCTCCAAATCAAACAATCTGTCTCTGAATCAGAAAGCAGAAATCAGACATTCAAATCAGATTTGAACAATCTCCAAATTGAACAGTCTGATTCTGAACTGGAGGGTCCAACTCCCATGTGAACAATCCAACTGGCAACTCTGAACCAGACAATACAAGTCCACTTCGAACAATCCAACTCAAAAAAAGACAGTCTGAAATTTGAATCCAACAATCCAAGGCACTGTTGGAATAGACCTGTGAGTCCCTATGTTTGATCTTGGTCAATTCTATGTCACAGTCTCTTTGGGAACCAATTGGAAAAGGGTAAAACTGCTTCTCAATGAAGATGCTGTAACAATGAATATTGTATATAAAGATGTTGTATATAAAGATGTTCTGCTTCATCCATCACAAGTAAGTGAGACTTGATATGATATGGCACTATGGCTGACAGAGTGTTGGTTTAGGATAATGTAGAAAAAAAAAAAACAAGTGTTAGTGAGGCCATATAGAATGTGATTTTATATGCAGAAAAAATGCCGAGCTTTAGCAAGGCCATGTGGCTGTGTAAAAATATAATTTTGACTATGTAAAAATCCACCAAATTCTAAACGGGGTGCCGTGCGAAGCACGGGTTACTCATCTAGTACCTGATATATCTTGTCAACCCTATATCATTGTATCCTTATTACACTTCATCACTCCAAGTTCTATCCATAATAAAGCTTTCAAAACCTTTCAACCTTTATTGGGTACTCTGATTATTCTGACTCTGACATTTCTGACATTCTGAAAACCACTCTTTGATTACACTTGCTTTCCTGTAAAGCTAAACCCTTACTCAATATTCATTTATCATTAATCCTATCCCTTTCTGCATTGATTATTCTGATTCCTGAATATCCGAAACCTTCTGCTCATCTCCGATAAGTCTCAACTTGCTATTTGTCACTGATCCTTTCCAAATAGACCCAACCATTGGAACTCTGATAATTCCTTCCAGTCTTCAGTTCGAAATACCAGGGCACCAGAAATCCAAGAGGGCACAACCCATAAGTTGAAGCCAACACCCATATTAAATAGGTCTTTGGATCTCTGATTCCCAAGTCATCCGATATTCCGCATATTTCTGAATATTGTGATTTTCTGATTTCGGTCAAGGAGAGCTCTGACCGAATCCGACTCCCCCATCTGATCCGGTCCCTAACAGATAGCTAGCCACTCTGGTTTGTAACTGCTACCTATAGACACGTATAGACACCACTAGTGCTACAACATATGAGATCCACCACTGACGAGTTAGACAGCGGCACACCGATGAGTTAGTCAGCTGCTGTCAGTGACATGCTGTCACCACACCAGTGACAACTACGCTGCGTGTGATGTGATCTCAGTGCCCACTGCCTGTTGCTGCCCTGCTCACTCGCCATGTCTCGGTAAAGTGGGGGGGAAGCCATAAACATATAGCTTATAGTAAATGAAATATTAAAGAATAGACTCACTAGATATGCGTAAGATGACCTACAGTCCGGTGTCTACAGCTGTCACAAGATGTGCCATTAGATAATCTAGATTACATCATGGGTGTGGTTGTGGGTGTTGTCCAGACCTTATGTCCATGGCTATGTGTCCGTGGACATTTTCCCAACGCGTGGGTATTTCTCGCCAGACTTAGAGAATATTTATTAGGATTTCGTTCATTCAGCACGCGTTTAGCACGTGACGTAGATTCGGTCCAAGCCGCCTCCCCGGTTCGGACTCAGTTAACTCCGTGAACTCCGTTGGGTGAGAATTCACAAAGGCAGTCGTAGGACAAGACTCACTAGCGCTTGTCTGCTCCTGGGCGTGCATTAAATATTAAATATTAAATTTTAAAGCTTAGGCTGCACATGGCAAAACGCTGTGTCTATCCTCTAGTCAGAGGCCACTATTCTGTCCACACCTACATTTCTCGACACCACCGATCCCGGCTCCGTCATCCCGGCCCCTCCCCTACTAGTAGCCTCCGCCCCGAACACGCCACCCCCACCCTGCCCAACATCCATTCCCCCTTCAATAGCATCACCGCCGCAATCGTATCATCGATTGGAAAGGCAACTCGCTCGCCGACCTTGGCCACTTCCAGATGTTCGACGTCCTCAGCATCCGTCGAGACTCCGTAGTCTGCGAGTTCTACGTCTACCTCTTCACGGAGGCTATCATCTGCGTCATCGGGGAGAAAAAGCGCTACCTGGGCCGGTTCCTATCCTCAGCCGACCCCTCCAGCGCGGGCGCCTACCTTCGCCACATCAAGCAAGTCACAGAGACTAACGGCGCCAGCGAGTTCGGCCTCACCATCGATATGCAGGGCAAGTGCCTCGAGTCCTTCATCCTCATCTTCAACGACCGCTCTAGTCTCGAGATCTGGCGCGCCCACATCTCCGACAGCAGGGATCGAGCCATTCCACGATGTCCTACATCTTCCACGGCTCCACAAAAGGCCCACAACGCCGCGGATTCATTGGCAATGAAAGGGGCATAGAGTCACCCGCTGTCGTCACGACGTTGTTGGGACATTATGGCGACGACGCAGGGCTTTAGACCCCAACCAGAGTATGGCCATGCCGACAGTCCAATATACGATGATTTGAAACGCATAATGAGCCCATTGTATGTGTAAACAAGGTGCAAGCATGATAACAGCACCACCCCACAGGTAAATGACAAAGACACCGGAATGATCCCTTTCAACCAACAATGCAGCAACGCTGCATGAGACCTTGTACATCAGTCACGGGTACGCAAGATCATTATCATATCGACTTACAAAGTAAGAACGCCGACTAGCACGGCGAACCGTTGGCCAAAGAAGGTTGCTATGGTCTTTTGTTTCGCGGCAATATCTGAATTAACATCTACCACTGCACCTAAAGCATGTATACCAGC
>MU134385.1:47657-66969 GCA_015039355.1 Ramaria rubella | reverse complement strand
CGACAGCAGGTCAGGGGATCGCGGTGACCGTGGCTCCTCAGAAAGGTAGCTAAGACCCTATTTTTATAATCTCTACAGTAGCTCGAGTAGAACCTAGTTCCTATATCGTAAGCATTGTCGTTGTTTGTGCGCCTCTGCTTTTTTTACGCCGGACTGAAGCCGAAGGACCAGGTTTTGCACACGCAAAAATCCCCGCTCCTTTTCCCTGGTCTCTTAGGACTTCTAGGCTCTCGCCTCAACCGACTATTCGAGTACACCCAAATATTGGGTCGCCTTATATACGAACCATGCACCCTAGAACCTTTTACTAAGCACACTCCACAAGTATGGTCGAGATCCAATAATGACGGCACCCGAACTCAACTGCGACCAACGTTAGACAGGCGGAAGCCTTCCCGCTCCGTTCGGATAGTAAGATCTAAATCGGAGACGTTTAAACTCCTAAGCAGCCCTGGCGTAGTATTTATATGCCGCCGACTAGTTAAACTGTTGGGAAGAGTTCGGAGAAAGTCTATAACACGTTAGACGCAGACCTCTTAAAGTTGGGTACTTCTCCATTTCGACAGTAACTCAAAGATCACCAGTGAACCTAACTGAACCGCGGACAGTCCTTGAAAAGTTGCCAACTCTATTGCCGGAGGACGTAACAGTTCTGGATGTGAACGTCACTACGTCTACGAGCTTATTTCGTGGAGCTACGGTAAATGCGTAGTGACGTTCTTACCCCTCAAGGGTTGTGACTAGCATAGTATATGCGGTTCCCACTCCCGTCATATGGACCGAGGAGCGCCGTATGATCAAGGAGGGTTTTGGGTCCACCTGGACGCTCTCACACAGTAAACATAAGACCTACGCAACCAGCATTCACAACACTTAACCAAAGAGTCAAACGAATTTTAGACAACTTTCCACGAAGTACTCTAGGGTTAGAAAGTGGCTCTATATGCCACCTGGTTGTAATAAGTTTCGCGGCTTTTAGGAGCGTTTACCTAAGAATAACTGACCCTCCTACGTCGGTATGGCACTGTTTTCCACTGGGTGCGAAGTCATGCAGCCTAGTGAGCGGTGTGTAAGCCCTACTGTTGGTGCCGCGTCTCCAACTGTAAACCCCTCAACCGGTAGACTAGTGAAGTAGATGGCGTCGACTGGAGAGACCGTTCAAGTTTCGAGACCCATTCGCACACACACTCCTTAGAGTGTATGACTGGCGAGTTTTTCAAGAACTTGAACACTTCAACCACGGAATCGAGTGGTTGTTCCCCCTCCACTGTTTTTTGAACGACGGCCACTCAACCATTCTTTCATATAGACTAGTATTACTACCGCTTTGCTTACACTTATTTTACTGCTTCACCCGACATAATTTTACCCAGTACAACACCCACTATCTGCTATCTTAACGAGGACCAGCAGGTGGACCAACCACGAAACCTGAATAAGAAAAACCTTAGCCAAAGTAAGTAAGCGCAAGCAGCTGCGGATTTTGATACCGAGGCAACACGCACCGTCGATGGATACAAAAAAGAGATAGTAAAGGGGAAACGTGGTCACTTAAGATGCAAAAACATTTCCGGTAAGTTTATCACAATTACGAGAGTCAGTAGAAGCTCTATTTGCTACAGATACTAATGCTATCACTGTAGTTCTTGGGAGCGTTCTAACGAAGACCCGAACTTCCACCATAGGAAAGAGGCCAAATGGTGAGAAGACAGGCTGCCCGACGTATAAAAAGCTGTCACGAGTAGTATGAGTGGAGAGAAAAGTGTAACGCTATGGTTTTACGACATCGTTGTAGAGAAGATCATAACGAACCTACCGTTATAAGACGAGGCGGCACTGCTGATTTCCTCCGCATAGAGGCTTAGAATGAGCGGAGAGATCGCGTCGATTTCACTCCTTTTGAATAGCAATGCCACGTCTGCTTCTTCGCAAATGTCATTGTTATAAAATTTGGGGGTGATTAGGTCGTCATAAGAATCGTGAGAGACAGCGATCTTCTCCGTCTCGTCAAATGGCCGGTCAAGGATGCTAAGAAGATCTCGAAGTGGTGGAAGTTGCACCCTCGTCTTCTTTGCTCTCAAGCGGTTAAGAACGTCGGATGCTTCATCTGTTACAGTAATTAGAGCTCATCGGCCCTGCAGAATGTCACTTACCACGCAAACGCTTGTTAGCCCCTCTGCTCCGAATCGTCTGTACGGGGAGCTGCACAAGGATGTGCGCGCAATCATCCTCTTCCAATTCCTTGTTGAACACCTTTGAGATCTTCTGGATTGGAGAGAGCCAGAACGCCTTGTTGTTGGTCTCTTTGCCTGACTCTCGGTCCAGATGCAGTTGTTTGAGGTTTGACTTGAGGCTTTCTAAAGGGTACAATGCCAGCTTCCACTCATCGCTTAGCTTCCATAGCGTCAGGCCGGTTGCCTTAGGCTTGCTCTCGATTGTGGCCTTGACGATGATTTTGTCCGCGAGGTCGCCGAACCTGTCGTCTGGTGGCGCGTTCAAATCGAACGCACCTCCCACAGGCTCGAGGGCATCGTCGATGACGAGACACCATAAGGTCACATCGCCCATGGCGCTGGATAAGTTGAGACTGTCGCTAGAGATGAGAAAGGAAGAATAGGATTAAGAATACCAGGTGGTAGTCTTGGGTTAAGTTCGGAACAAGCCTATTCCCCGGATCGAACTCCGTAAGAGCCCGTTCGGCGCCCGCGAAACGTTGCGCAATCCAAAACGGTTTCGCAAAATAAGCTCTTATTAGGGGATATCACGACGGCCGTTTCGCTGCCGTTTGGATGGTCGTTTCGACAGCCGTTTCGAAGTGCGGTGAATCCACGGAAAAATACGCAAAACTGTTTCACACCGTGATATCCCCAGTTCCTGCACAGTTTTGAAGTAGTTTCAAGTGTTGTTTAGAAGCCCCTTTTCCTCAGATAAATCTGGTGCCGTGACTTTGGCCGGAACCTCCCAACTGTCGGGTGATGCCCCTTGATGTCACATCACCACAGCCAGACTGGTTATACCACGACAAACCTGGTGACTGACAGGCTCTCTAAACTGAAACTTGCATGAAAATTTGAGGGAAGGAAAAATATTAGTAGTGTTGAATAATAAACACATAGTACTGTGTTGTAATGATAGTCATGTACACAGTACACAGAGGAGAAAAATGTAGAATAATTATGAAATTCTTTGTGGACTTGACAGGCTAGTATATTGTTACATTAATTTGTGTGCCATGTTCTACCATCTATGTCTGTTGTCACTTGGTGTATGACTGAGCAACTTACTAAGACAGCTTGAACGTTCCAGGAGTTGCCGGATTGGACAATGGTGCAGCTGTACAGTTGTTTGACCCTTTAATTGATGGGTATCTTGATCTTAGCTAAATATGATTAGAAGGCCGATGCCGTCATGCTGGGGAAACAGGAAATTCGAAACGAGCGTCGAAACCGTCGAAAAATCAAAACGACTCCAGAGGTGTTTCGATTGTCTGATGGTTTTGAGGATTTTGAAATGTCCATCAAAATGATGGTCGAAACGGCTGTCGTGATATCCCCTATGTTGCGAATTGTTTTCACAACATTCTGCGAATTTTGAGCAGCTGAACGCGCAGACTTCACAGCTCATTTCTCCTTGCGGCATCCTCTCGGCGTTGAAGTGGGATGGGAAACCACTCAGTTGGGAAATCCTGAGTCAGCAGGTGAGCAAAATGGCACCTGCTGCCACCACTGATACCAGGCTTCATCTTTGAGGGAACCACACGGCACAACAGAAGAGGCGATGATGTGCAGCTATGGCTGCCATTATGGCTGCATGTTCTGCTGCATCATTCTACATGGAAGGAGTTCTGGCCAAGGAAGCCTACCATACATCAGTCCTCACTGGAGCGATGTGGGTTAGAGAATTACTAAACGGGAACCCTCGGTGCATTAGAGACCAATTGGGCATGAGAAAACATGTCTTCAAACAACTCGTCTGACAACTCTTTTTAAAAACTACTGCCAACCATACTCGCCATGTGGACCTGAGTGAACAAGTAGCTATATTTCTGTATACTATCATTACCAACCTGTCAAATCGGAAGGTGGCAGAACGGTTTCAACGAAGTGGTGACACCATTTCGAAGTAGGTCAGCATGCATAATTAGATGGCAGTTTATTTATTTGATACAGGTGTTTCCATCGGGTTTTGAGTGCAGTGACCAGTCCTGCATTTTACACAACATATGTCAGTCTGCCTGATATCAATTCCCCAATGGAGAAGTACATCATGGAAAATTCGAAGTTCTTCCTGTTTTTTAAGGATGCTATTGGGGCCATGGACAGCACCCACATCCTGGCCAGGCCTCCAACTGAGGACCGGGCTCGTTACCATAATCGGAAAGGTGGACTCTCGCAAAATGTTTTGGCAGCATGTACATTTGATATGCAATTTGCATACATCAGGAGTGGCTGGGAGGGTAGTGCAGCTGACAGTGAGGTATTTTGGGATGCATGTACTCATGACTTCCACATACCTGAGGGCAAGTACTATCTGGCTGATGCAGGGTATGCAATTTGTGACACTGCATTGGTTCCATTTCAGGGGGTTCGATATCATCTTTGAGAGTGGGAAGCCTGTAAACTCAGGTCAGTCAGCCCACATCTGGGAGTGTCTACATGGTTTATAAAGCCCAGGCCAGCTACCTATAAGGAGCTCTATAATTTACGACATTCACAGGCCCACAATGTCATTGAACGAATCTTCGGTGTGGTCAAAAAACGATTCATCATCCTCCATTGGTCCAATGATTACATGGCGCACACACAGACCAAGATTGTACCTGCGTGTGCTGCCATACACAACTTTATTGGCACTTATGATCCTAATGATGATCCTGAGCCTTGGGAGACAGAACTCCTGCATTCTCGTCACCCTGGATGTCTGGCAGAAGCCAATATAAACCCAGAGGAGTCTCGCAGAGCCATGAGCAAAAGAGAGACCATTGCGCAAGCAATGTGTGTAGTTATCAGGATGAACTGAAAAGATGGGCACATTTGTAACCTACTGCAGTATTAGCCCTAACTACTCAAACATACTGTAATCCAATACAAGAGCTGCATTGGCAGCTTCTATCTCACGTGTGAGCCATTTGGACTGTAGATCCCTATGTTTGAGGGCCATGTAAGATGTGGTCAATTTCAGTTCACGTTGAAACAGCTGGACTGCTGCTAAAATTTGTTCGTCATCTGATAATTCATTTTCAGCTGTCGATATTTCAGTGGCCAGGTGTTCTGGTGAACCCGAGGCCATGCCACTACCAGAGGCAAGGCTTTCTGCCATTACTCCCATGGCACTGGACATCGCAAATAGGCCATCCACCCTCATGCATCATTGGCGCTTGTCTGCTCTTCCACGCACCTCCCATGCACTCCGTTTTGTACTGCGGGTTGGGGTAGGTGAGCTACGATGCTAAAGTAGTGATTAAGGTCAGCAAACACACAGCAAAGAGATGTAATCCAGACCTTAGAATGCTCTCGTGTTGAACTTGAGATGGGTATGTCCCTGTGGTTGTCATCTTCATCCGTACTCTCTGACTCGTCACCCTCCTCACTCAAATCTCCACTCCGATCAAGGGCCTGTACACTGAATGCACCAGCACCTGTGGCAATGACATCCCCACAGAGTTCTGCTATCCTGTCAAAAAGTGGGAACAGTTTTTTTTTGAATGGCTGAGCCTCCTTGTGAGACTGCATATAGTTAATAAGAATGTTATTAAATATAGTGGATCAGACCCACCTTGAGATACTTCTCCCATATGTCCTCATTGGCTGTCACCATCTGCCGCCCTTCATCCCACCCAAACCCAGACAAGTCCCATAATGTTTGCACGATTTTATAGTCGGTTTTGAGCTAGGAAAAATATATCAGATCAGATACAGAGGAACTATGTGGTACAAACTGCTAACTTGACTCACTCGTTGATATCTTGCTTTGCAAGCTTTTGCATCCTTTGCCGGCCCTCTCTCTTGCCCTTGCGGTACCAACTCCACTGCTGTCACAACCAGCTGCCAGACCACAGGTTTAAAACCATTTCCAGATGAGTTCACGATGGCCTTCTGTTCTAGGAGGAGATCAATCATCTCAGCCTCTTCAGAGGCACTCCACTTAGCATTTGGTGCACACATTTTTGTCTTCTTCTTCTGTTGGGATAAAGGGCTGTTGTTGTGACCTGCAGGATTTGTGGCATCCGAACTATGCTGGGTATCACGAGGGGTGGATGGACAGGATAGCATCGATGCAGTGAGAGAGGCATGTGCGCCAGTGATGCTGAAATGGTCAGCTGTTGTCCGGCTGAGAAAAAGTTTTGCGAAAGGCTCTTCAAATCCCAAGAACTGGTCAGAGCTGTTTGCACAAATAGGAAGGGTCACCTTGCAAATTGCTTCACAGAATTTTTGTGAAATCACTGTACCAAACAGTAAAATTTCTGCAAAAAGCCGTTTCGCAGAATTTGGGTGGTGGGAACGTTTCGCAAAAGTGATTTTGCGGGCGCTGAACAGGCTCTAAACTCCGTTTGCCCTTTCAGAGAAGGGGCTTGAAGCAAATTAGGCTCAGCACAAGCCTTGAAGCTCCACTTCATCTCCATTTTGGGGAAATGATTTTGGACAACTCTGCATTGGGGAATCTCTTACCATAGATATCAAGAGTATATTTAATTGATTAGCAAGGTCATTGAGTGAGAGTGGTGGATGGGAGGTGCGAAAAAGCTACCCCCAGAAAGCATGTAGTTTGCTTCAAGCCCCCCCTCCAAAGCACCTGTAGGGCATCAATATGTAAGCACACTAGACCGGGACACCACATGTGTGGTCCAAGTCTAAGCTGGATGCTAGCTGACTTACATGAGTTGTGAGTCACTGGGCAATGTGACTGCCAGTATACCGGTGTTCCACTGGCAGTCACTCATGCACACCGGCACTGGACAGCTCCATGGTGATCAGACACATCATGCTCGTCATCTGCAACAATGAGCACGACAACTTGATTGACAATTCATGTAAAATGGACAAATCATTTGTATATAGATCATTTTTTGAGTAGAATACAACTACAGTCCAAAACTACCTCTCCATTTGCATATTTGACACATAGTAGCCATTGAAAACAACAAACAAGCAAGGTTGTTGAGCTTATGTAACATCAAAAGTGCATCAAATCGTCTGCCACTCAACACTCTGATCACACATGTACCTGCTGGCACTGTCACCAACAGTGACCTCACTTCTGAGGCAATTCTGGCCCAACAAATTAAGATAAAATATGAAAATAAAATGCAAAAAAAAATATATATACAACAGAGAATTATTTAAACAAATCCTGGCCAGCCCCTTGCCAGCACTGCCAGCAGCAGTGAGCTCACATAAGCTTCAAATATTCTCGAAAAATCAGGAAAATTTTCAGAATAGCACAGGTGGTTAGCCCATCAATATACTTAGCTTGGCAGGCTGGTTCTATGAAATATTCCATCCACTGAAACCTGTTCAATCAGCAGCTGGTGCTCAATGGTCATCCATCCAGACCACTTTACCAGTGAATTATTGCCTTTCTGATCATTCTGATCCATGGAATCTATGCATATTCACAATAAATATGATTCTTGTACTGTCTTTAGAGCTCTGTGTCCAAGGGGAAAGCATATTAATGACTGGAAGGTGTCAGACAGTGCATTTATGCCTCTTGCCACTCCCAGCCTTTGTTTTGCTTGTTAATGACACTCTCCCATCATTTTTTACTTACAATCCATGAGTTCTATGTCATTAATTTGCCTGAATTTTGTTTTGGGTACTAATTCTTCCCTCTTCTCCTCCCCACACTTTCTTGTGCCCCCTGAGCACCCCATTGGCCTTGTAAGTGTTTCGAGAGCCTCTATTATCTTTGTTTCACCTATTCTAACACCCTATGCCACTTATGAGCCTGCAGTGCAGATCCCTCTTCCAGAGAGAGCTCCAGAGGTTTTCAGGCTCTTCAAGCCACATCAAATAGTGTGGTGAGTTATATATAGATATAGGGTCATTTACTGTATATAGTGATTTGATGTCTCTGAACTCTTCATTGCTTGAGTGGAGAGCAAGAAATAAAAAAATGACTTTGACAAATAAAGTGGTGTTACCAACTCACAACCATTTGTTTCTAGGGCTGTCTCATACCTTATTACACTTACAGTAACACTATTAATGTTGTATATGTCCACATACATAGCTCTATGCTCTGTAATAGGATATTCAATCAAATACTTTATAGATTATTACAACATGCTACTAAGCCTTAAACAATTTTAGATACACCATAAACACTCTAAAATAATATAGAATAAGTTTTGTTAATGGTCTGAAGTGACTGACACACCCTCACACTTTATTGTTAGTCACCATGTCAAAACTACAGTGTGACATTCACTGGATCACCAAGCACATTGGCCAACACAAGAGAATGGTGGTCTGGGGTCACTAATAAAACTGATTATATATATTATTTTAGAGTATTTATGGTGTATCTAAAATTGGATTTAAGGCTCAGTAGCATGTTGTAATAATATATGAAGTATTTGATTGAATATCCTATTATGGAGCATAGAGCTATGTATGTGGACATATACAACATTAATAGTGTTACTGTAAGTGTAATAAGGTATGAGACAGCCCTAGAAACAAATGGTTGTGAGTTGGCAACACCACTTTATTTGTCAAAGTCATTTTTTTATTTCTTGCTCTCCACTCAAGCAATGAAGAGTTCAGAGACATCAAATCACTATATACAGTAAATGACCCTATATCTATATATAACTCACCACACTATTTGATGTGGCTTGAAGAGCTTGAAAACCTCCAGAGCTCTCTTTGGAAGAGGAACCTGCACTGCAGGCTCATAAGTGGCATATAATCATTGGAATGGTGAAACAAAGATAATAGAGGCTCTAGAAACACTTACAAGGCCAATGGGACACTCAGGGGGCACAAGAAAGTGTGGGGAGGAGAAGAGGGAAGAATTAGTACCTGAAACAAAATTCAGGCAAATTAATGACATTGAACTCATGGATTATAAGTAAAAAATGATGGGAGAGTGTCATTAACAAGCAAAACAAAGGCTGGGAGTGGCAAGAGGCATAAATGCACTGTCTGACACCTTCCAGTCATTAATATGCTTTCCCCTTGGACACAGAGCTCTAAAGACAGTACAAGAATCATATTTATTGTGAATATGCATAGATTCCATGGATCAGAATGATCAGAAAGACAATAATTCACTGGTAAAGTGGTCTGTATGGATGACCATTGAGCACCAGCTGCTGATTGAACAGGTTTCAGTGGATGGAATATTTCATAGAACCAGCCTGCCAAGCTAAGTATATTGATGGGGTAACCACCTATGCTATTCTGAAATTATTCCTGATTTTTCGAGAATATTTGGAGCCTATGTGCCAGCTCATTGCTGTTGGCAGTGCTGGAAAGGGGTTGTATGTTTTTCAGGATTATTTAAAAATAACTCTGTGTTGTTGTATGATTTCTTTGCATTTTTATGTACTTTATTTTTAATTTATTGGGCCGTAACTGCCTCAGAAGTGAGCTCACTGTTGGTGACAGTGCAATCATCCTCCAATCCTTACATAAGCTCAACAGTGTTCGACAGTGAGCACATGTCGAATATGCGAGCGCATACATATTCTCGGACCATAGTCGTATTCCACTGATTAAAATGATGTATTTACTATTTATCTGGCATTTTTACATGCACTATTGATGGTGTTGTTGTGCTCGTCATCCACAACAACGAGCACGACATGTCTGATCCCCATGATGCTGTCAGCGCCAGTGTGCATGAGTGACCACTGGTGGAACACCGGTATACCGGCAGTCACATTGCCTGGTGACTCGCAACTCATGTAAGTCAGCAGATTACTTATGAGTTGACCACTTTTATCTGGAATAACCCATGGAATAGATCCATTGCGAGGGTGCCTCAGCTTAGACTTGGACCACACATGTGGTGTCCTGGTCTAGTGTGATTACATATTGATGCCCTACAGGTGCTCTGAAGGGCAAATGGAGTTTATGAAGTCCAAACCGGGGAATGGGCTTGTTCTGAACCTAGAAGCAAACTATATGCTTTCTGGGGGTAGCTTTTTTGCCCCTCCCATCTGCCACTCTTGCTCAATGACCTCGCTAATCAATGAAATATACTCTTGATATCTATGGTAAGAGATTCCCCAATGCAGAATTGTCCAAAATCATTTCCCCAAAATGGAGTGTAGTGTGCAAGGTGTGTGTGAAACTCCTTACTATCACACTAACAGACTGAGCCAATCTTTATTAGACTCGTGACCAGCCTCTCAAGACTTTGTGGCAGGCTTACATCATCAGAGAGACTGGGAGAACTTGGCCGAAATTACAAGGAGACAACATCTGGCGTCATCTGAGCCCCAGAGGTCAGTGATGATTGTGACAAAGCAGGCCCTGTGCAGGCTGCTCATTGAGCACAATGTCTTGCAGTCAAACAACATTGTCTCAGCTTCAAATTACTCTCAGAGTTAAAGCATGACATGAGTGCAGGTGACCGTGGGTTTTTCACAGGTACATCCATGGGAAACCTGTGGGTTTCACACCCACAGATCCGGATAATCCACGGCCACAGATGGGATGCAGATGCGGGTCTAGGGCGAGAGCTCAGGTACTCAGACAGGTATACCTGGGCTTTCTTACCCTAGTCACCACCACCACAATGTTGTTGTCGTCTGAGGTCATATCTAGGGTTATAAGCCTAAAAATGTAGGCATTGGAGCTTGTAAAGGCACGGTCAACATTGACCGTGGCTGGTATATATATCATGGTTCTTAGGATTTGGTGCACTCTCAGTGAACCTGGTGTTCACTGAGGTGCATAACATATTTCATATAGTAGACAATGAAAACTCACATATAACGTAGTACATGTTGTCTAGGTAATTATTCTATCAACTCAGTGAACCTGTGTTGTCTAGAACTGTGCAATATCGCTACAGGTTATGAGCCCTGCTGAGCCCTCTAGCAATACAAAGTCATATGTCGTCCCCAAACTTGCCCAGAATGGGTCAAATTGGGTTACTTGGAAAAGTCAAACATTAGCAATGTTAGCAGCAACTCGAGGTGTCTTTGCAGGCATAGTAAAATTGTCCCACCTGGGAAATCCTAAGAAAAACATAGATAATGGTCAGATTTATAGAAAGTCCTCTGGGATTAGAAAACTGTAGGAGCATTTGAAGTTTCTTTACTGTTTTCTCATAATTTTCCAGGATGATTGGGATAATCATATGCAAATATTATGACTATTATAAAGAAATAGGAATTTGCTAACAATTATCTTACCCTGAATTACTGCAATAAAATCTGACCCCTTATCAAGTTTTTCCCAAGTTTTTCCTAACTGAAAAACCTTTCTATGCCTCCAGTGTGTAATGTGACATATCAAAGGTAGTGCCCAGACACCAATGGCAATCCCAGTGGTCTCCAAAATGTTGACTGAAGCCAAGGAAGAAGCCATTGAAAAGGCAGAAAATCATTGGGATGATTACCATCAACGCGAGGCAACAGTCAAGGCACAGATCTTCACCATAGTTCCTGAAAGTGTCCTTGTTAAAATTCAGCAACTGAAGACTGCAAAATAAATCTGGGAAGCCATATGTGCAAAACATGAAGGCAAGGCTTTAATAGTCAAAGTTGATATTCAACAATGGATGTACGAGATGAAATGTGAGGACAAATCTGGTGTTTGCACACACCTCGAATCCCTCATGAAGATGCAGGAGCAACTTACAGGGATGAGTGCTGGTCTTTCTGATGATGACTACATTACAGTCATCCTCGGCTCTCTTCCCAAATCCTACCGTTCCTTGATCAACGCTATCTCGATGTCAGCATGCCTCACAAACACAGTATAAGGGCAACCTCTGGGGCTAGTGGAATATCACACTAGAACCTGGCAGATGGGAATCCAAAGTATATAAGTTCAAGGAAGGCTACAGGCAAGGATACATACCTGGCAGATGGGAATCCAAAGAGAAAAGCCTAAGGACTCCCACTGCCGAGGCGACTACTAATTAAGGAAAGTCTCCGAACTGACTGAACATTCTGGGTGCTTAAAACGGAAGTCATGTGACCTATGACGTAGCCCAGGTAGGTTCCAACTTGCACATGTCACCGGGCACTTAAATCGTGAATAGAAGTGCCAGTTGTAGAAGTGAGTAGGAAGGAGGAGGAGGGGGGAAGGAAATGGGAATATTAGATAGAAAAAAACAGGGAGAAAAGAGAGATAAAAGGGAGATGGGGATAGAAGGGGTGAACATGAATAAGAGAGGATAATAGGAAAAGGAGAATAAAAAGGAGCAGTATGAGGGGTTCCCCTTACACACAGCTCTAAAACTGGACAAGATCATCGAGTCCTTGATTGACGAGTATGAACAACTTACCATTGAGGAACACCAGATTAAGACTGCTGAAAATGCATTGGCAACAACTGGCAAGTCAAATAATCAAGGAAAGTCTAAAACTGGCCAGTCAACCACAAAGAATCCAGACATTGAGTGCTGGAACTGTGGAAAAAAGGGACACATTAAAGCTGAATGTTGGTCCAAGGCTAAAAATAAGCAAGACGGCGAAGGGGAGAAATCAAAGGGAGGATCATCTGTGAACGTGACTGTTGAGGGTACAGATTTTGCTTTTACCACTACATTCTCAGGCTCAACATTATCCTGTAAAACAAGTTTGGTCCAAGAATACGACATTGATGGATTTGACTCAGTGGCATTGAGTCACATGTCCCCCAGCCAACATTGTTTTGTCACTTTCAAAGAGATTCCACCACACCCTATTGAAGCTGCAGATAAAACTACACTCAATGCCACTGGCATCGGAAGTCTATGCGTATGTGTCCCTAATGGAAAAAAGAACAATGATATCATCCTCAACAATGTTCTATATTCCCCCGACCTTGCTTTCACACTGATTTCACTCACTCGCTGTGATAACGCCACTTACTCCACCTTACTTCAAGGACAGAAGTGCATGATTTGCAATTCCAATGGTATTCTCATTGGCAAAATCCCTCTTATCAATGGTCTATACAAAATTGTGCATAACACACATGCTGCTGACACAGCCAATGTAGCCAAAAACCTCCTGAAAATGGATGATCTACACCGATGGCTGGGACACATTGACCCCCACACTGTGAAGAAAGCTGTTCAAGATGGACATATCCTAGGACTTGAGGTGGACATGTCAACCGAGCCTACTTTTTGTGCTCCATGCGCAAAAGGGAAAATGACACACCCCAGTCCCAAAAGAATGAAGCTCCAATCATGCATTGAAATTCGGTGAAAGAATACATTCTGATGTTTGGTCCTGCTGACCCCAAGAGCTATGACAGAAAGGAATACTATGTCACATTCACTGATGACCACTCAAGATGGACACACCTTACACCAATGGCATGAAAGAGTGAAACATTAAAGCAATACAAGACAATGGAAGCCTGGTTAGACAACCAGCTTAGCACAAAAATCAAGTGCTTACAAACAGACCGTGGTGGCAAGTTTACTTCACAGGAATTCACCAACCATCTAGCTTCCAAAGGCACAGAATGCAAGTTGACTGTGCATGATACTCCTGAACACAATGGTGTTGAAAGTGGACAATTCAGAACCTATTTACACCACAGAACACTAGCACAGCACTGGGAACAGTGGATGGGTACTCAGTTTATTGAGAAGTAAAGAAAACAAAGTGTAACTACACATACCTAGGAACAGTGGATGGGTACTCAGTTAGAGAGTCACCCACACAGTTCCCCTACGCTTTAGGGCACTTAATAAGCGCCCAAAGCGGAGTTAAAATACATCCAAGAAAAGAAATGACAATATTCAAGCAACTATACAAGCTAGAGCGATGGGACAACCACCAAATTCAACAAATGGTGTGTCAGAAAGAATCAATCACACTGTGGTGGAACATGGGTGTGTGATGACTTTTGCTGAAAACCTGCCTAAGTTCCTATGGACTGAAGCTATCCAGCATGCTGTTTGGTTGAAAAACAGAACACCAACCCGAGCCCTAGATGGAAGGACATCATTTGAAGTTCGGTATGAAATGAAAGCCAATCTCACAGGCCTACCAGAGTGGGGTGCAAAGGTGTTTGTACTTAAAGAGGACCGCAAGATGCTAGAATCGAAGGCTGATGAAGGATGGTGGATGGGTTACAGCAGCGATACCAAGGGGCATCATGTGTACTGGCCTGGCAAATGGCAAGTCACTGTCAAACATAATCTAGTTTTTGACACTAGTACTGTAGTTGTACCTGAAGATGTACAGACTGAGGGGAGTATAATAGCACTCAAGACAGCCAGCACATTTCACAGGATACCAACTCAGACACCACTCCAATTACAAACACAGCACTGCCACCACCTGTGCCATTATCTCAAAATCTGTAAGAAACTTATTGTGTCACACTAACAGACTGAGCCAATATTTTTATTGGTGTCTGTGACTGGTGTGGTTACAAGTAAAATTATCTTGCTTATCTAATTACTTGTGGACAACTGTATAGTTGTCCACTATCTACAAGTGCCCCTACTGGGTGGCTTATATAATACAACCCATAAGTCACTCTGGTGACTTATATACCTTATATATGCTACTATAAGAATCTACATTCTTACATCCTCCCCACAGACCAAACCTCAGGAGGTTCAGGCAACTTTATGCTGATGGAGGATCAGCATATACTGGTGCAGGCACATTCGAAGACGACTGTGTGGCTACTTTGACAGTATTGTCGTAGTAGATGGAGTCAGCTGGGTCGACTTCCATAGTGTTTGTCATCTGCTGCAATAGCAGATGCAGGCAGGGGAGTGGGTGGAGTGGAGGGTTCTGTTGATGGCACATCCGTATGTGCCTTCGAGCAGGGAGGCCCTCCACCTCATTTGTCGAGTGATGAATCATTGTTGGATGTAGAAGGTGCTTCCCAAAATTCAGGGGGACGAGGGGGCATAGGTATGTGAAGGCCGGTGTATGTCCAGCCTTGGCAGGCATTGAGTGCCCATTGCACAGTTTCATTGTAGCAGATCTTACTCTGCTTGCGCACGAAGTAGGGCTCTATATTTATTAGAGCCCTAGCAGGGTCTACCCCTGCGTGGATACCTAGCCACTGGGCTAGTTCGTCGAGTGATGTGCCCTCATCAGTAGGGTGTTTCCACTCAAACGCCTTTTTGATGCTGGTGGACAGCAACATTGGTAAATCTTGCCACCAGTATGTGCCGGCAAGATCAGCCCACTGGCCACGGACTGTGAACAGTTCCATGAGCATTTGAAGAAAGACAAGACTGTCTTTCTTTGGCTTAATTAGTTTAAGCCAGACCCAAACGTCAACATCCTCTAAATGGAGGGTGTTATGTTCATTCCCACGAATAGCAGGCGATACTCCCTCTCGGGAGTATTCAATGGTGCACAATACATCCTGAAGATTGGGAGGCATATTGTGCGTGATCTGGAATGCTGGCAATCGAGTGGCGAGTCATTGCTCACAGTCAGCACACTTGATGATGGCGTGCTGTGTGGTGCTGCACAACATGGAAAATGTCACACTGGGGGCATGAGCAGATTTTTAGTGTAGAAAATGTCAGAAATAATGAATTTATTCATTGATTTCATGCCACAAAAATGTAAGGGCAATCTTGGTTTTCATTGCCATTTTCACCAGAAAAGAACCAAATTTATCCAAGATTTCATAATAGACAAAAGGTGAGAAAATTAGTAAAATATATGAGATTTTCATGCAATGTTTCGAAACTATTAGCCAATGAATAATCTAACATTTTTCTTTAGTTTTGGCAAGGAAAAACCTCATGGATAATCATTCACCCATAGGCAATATATAAGAAGTTTTCTGAACCAAAAAGGCAATGAAAAAGTCACTGGATAAGAGTTTATCCCATGGATAATCATTTATCCATGAGGTTTTTCCTTGCCAAAACTAAAGAAAAATGTTGGATTATTCATTGGCTAATAGTTTTGAAACATTGCATGAAAATCTCATATATTTTACTAATTTTCTCATCTTTTTCCGATTATGAAATCTTGGATAAATTTGGTTCTTTTCTGGTGAAAATGTCAATTAAAACCAAGATTGCCCTTATATTTTTGTGGCATGAAATCAATGAATAAATTCATTATTTCTCACATTTTCCATCCATTTCCCATGCCCAGAAATATGAAATATGTACTAGATTTTCAGGTTCTAAAATTTGATAAAAAAGCAGCATTTTTGGGATATTTTTCAACCAGAACAGTGAATGAATAATCTGTGAGGAAAAAGCATTTTTATCACATTTTTTACACGAAAAATCTGCTCATGCCCCCAGTGTCACACATGCTAGTGTGAGCTGCTCAACAAACCTAGGTTTGTTGAGAGGGCACATGTTGAACCACTCTGCGAGTCGACGACTCATTTGTACCGCTGAGGGGTGTGGTGCTTTTCCCAATGAGTGGGGTAGAAACCTCATCTGCATTGCAGGCAGGTCGCCTATAGCAGGGGCAATGCAGGCGTTCAGCAATGCAGGGTACAGCACTGCTAACACTCGCTACTTTGATGTGGTCTTGTGACTGGATCATGTTGGTCATATTGGTGAGGCACCGGTAATTGGAGTAGACCGACTCACTGAGTCTGTCATCGAATCTGGCAATGAAGTCAGATCGATTATAGTCGGCGCTGATGGCATCGACTTCACAGTGGATAATTTATCTGCCATCTCGTGATTTCGCTGTCTCTCCTTATTGAGAGCAGTGTGCAAGTTATCGAGTTCTGCATGGAGCTCACGCATCTCCTCTTTGTAAGAGGATACAGTGTCCTCAATAAAAGGATGTGCCATTTCAGCCAGCAAAGGTGGCCAGGCCACTTTGAATACATGTTCAATGTCGTGCATTCAAGGATTGATAAACCGCAGTTTGGCGGCTTGCAGCAAATGCTGTGTGTAGGCATTGCACTCTGGGCAGGAGTCGCAATGGATGATGGCTATAGCATCCTTGACGCCATGCACCATCCAGCTCTGCTCCTTTTGGAGCATAGCGAATTGCTCAGAGGCACTAGGTAGTGCCTCTGCAGAGTGGTGTGGATGGGACGCTTCGGCATCCATGTGGAAATCACTATTACACTCACACTGGTGTGGGTGTGGTAGTGGGTGGCAAAGAGCCTTGAAGTGGTGATAAAATTGTTGCTGAAATTTAAGGTGAGCGCACCCATCGTGTCACATGATCAATTCACGTGAAAGTGTCACGTCATGCGAATCACAGGCACAAACTATGTTCGTGTCAAGTCCTTTTATTAAGGACTCACTCCTTGTCCTTATCATGCCTATAAGGCACGATTAGGAAGCTCACATGGCTTCCTAACTCCTCTCAGCTCTAGATAAGCATCTAGCACTTCTAACTCTCTGCAGGCAGAGAGTGGCTCCCAGGTGACATCTCCCAATGTCCACCGTACTTGTAACTCCAACTTGGAGTCACTAGTCCAGTGATGAGCAATGATCTCATCCACAAACCATTCTTGTTCATTTGCCATCCCAAAGTTGTAAATACAATTTACGTCGCGAGGAGGGAATCATTCATCGTCATTGGGTATATGTGGTCTGATTAGACTCACATGAAATGTTGGCAGTATCCTTTGAGCTGTGAGCTCTGGAGGTAATTCAAGTTGCTGCGGACATGAGCAATTTCATGCCCACTATCCACTGCAATTACCTCCAAAATATGGAGGTGAATTTGGAGTCACGATCCAAGACAATTGACTCAGGTACTCCATGCAGGTGTATTACCTCTTTGAGGTATAACCACATGACTTTTCATGCCATAACTCTCGTCGTAGTTGGCACTACCATAGACGTGAGTCTGTCAATCATGACTAATAAGTAGTCATGACCCTTCAATTCTGGAAATGGACCAATGAAGTCCATTCCAATAGACTGCCATGGTCTGTCAGGTATTGGCAGGGTATGTAACAACCTTGCTAGTCGTCTATTATCCTTCTTTGCAGCCTGACAGGCTGATCCACAGGATGACTCTATGTTGGCTGCCATTCCCAACCACCAGGACGATCGTCTGATGTACTTGTCGGTTTTGAATTGCCCAAAATGACCAACTACTCTGTGTGCATGATCAATAATTATCTCGACCATTCTCCTCCCCTTGGAAAAAACTACCCAGGGAAGACACACAATGTCTTTGTTGAACTGGTTCTTTGTCCAAACCAGTCTGTTTCTCACCCCAAATCTAGGGTGAGCTTCAGGATTTACCAATACTTTCTTGAGTATTGGATCTGTCCCACAGCCATTGGCTATGACTCAAACCTGTGTTCTATGCGTGAGCGTAGACTATCTGAGTCCGCACCCGATGTTGTAGCTAGTACATGGTCCTTCTCATTACCTTCAACTTGTGTGGGAGGTACTTCCCCTGCTTGCTTCATCTGCTGCACGTCAGTGACACGCTGCTCCATTGCATCTTGTAATCACTGCGACCGTCACGCTGTGGCTGTTTGTATTTCTACGAATCGATCTATTAGGAGAAACTCTCCTTCTGGATCTAGCTGTGCATCTGCGTCAACATATTCTTCTGTGGGGTGACTTTCACCCTGCTTATTGTTCTTGTAGTAGCGCAACAGACAGTCGGCTACCTTGTTCTCCACCCCTGGTACATGTACCGTGGTATAATGGAATCTGGAGAGAAACTCCCACCAGCGCACCTGTCTGTTGGACAAATGCTGTTGTGTCTTGAAGTATTTGAGACCTTTGTTCTGTCACCAGTGTGAACTGGCAACCTAGAAGCTTATCCTCCCACTTCATAAGTGCTTCTAGGATAGCAAGTGTCTCATGCTCATGCGTTTTGTAACACTGTTGTGTGGGACTGAATTTCTTCAAAAGAAAGCCTGCTGGACAACAAGTTGTCCAGTCCGGACCTTGTCCCTAAACTGTTCTGACTCCAGACTTGGAGCTGTCTGTGACAACCCAAATGGGTTCTGAACTAGCACTGGGGGCATGAGCATACTTTTGGTGTAAAAAATGTGATAAAAATGCTTTTGCCTTACAGATTATTCATTCACTGTTCTGGTTGAAAAATATCCAAAAATACTACTTTTTCATCAAATTTTAGAACCTGAAAATCTGGTACATATTTCACATTTCTAGGCATGGGAAATGGATGGAAAATGTGAGAAATAATGAATTTGTTCATTGATTTCATGCCACAAAAATGTAAGGGCAA
>MU134385.1:30904-47632 GCA_015039355.1 Ramaria rubella | reverse complement strand
AAGAAAGCCTGCTGGACAACAAGTTGTCCAGTCCGGACCTTGTCCCTAAACTGTTCTGACTCCAGACTTGGAGCTGTCTGTGACAACCCAAATGGGTTCTGAACTAGCACTGGGGCATGAGCATACTTTTGGTGTAAAAAATGTGATAAAAATGCTTTTGCCTTACAGATTATTCATTCACTGTTCTGGTTGAAAAATATCCCAAAAAAATACTACTTTTTCATCAAATTTTAGAACCTGAAAATCTGGTACATATTTCACATTTCTAGGCATGGGAAATGGATGGAAAATGTGAGAAATAATGAATTTGTTCATTGATTTCATGCCACAAAAATGTAAGGGCAATCTTGGTTTTCATTGACATTTTCACCAGAAAAGAACCAAATTTATCCAAGATTTAATAATAGAAAAATGGTGAGAAAATTAGTAAAAATATATGAGATTTTCATGCAAATTTTTCAAAACTATTAGCCAATGAATAATCCAACATTTTTCTGTAGTTTGGGCAAGGAAAAATGTCATGGAAAAATGTTTATACAATGGATAATCATTCACCCATAGGCAATATATAACAAGTTTTCTGAACCAAAAAGGCAATGAAAAAGTCAGTGGATAAGAGGTTATCCTATGGATAATCATTCTCTCATATGGGGTAAATGTTCTGCCTTTGGGAGAATGATTATCCATGGGATAAACTCTTATCCACTGACTTTTTCATTACCTTTTTGGTTCAGCAAACTTGTTATATATTGCCTATGGGGTGAATGATTATCCATGGGATAAACTCTTATCCACAGACTTTTTCATTGCCTTTTTGATTCAGAAAACTTGTTATATATTGCCTATGGGTGAATGATTATCCATTGGATAAACATTTATCCATGAGGTTTTTCCTTGCCAAAACTAAAGAAAAATGTTGGATTATTCATTGGCTAATAGTTTGGAAAAATTGCATGAAAATCTCATATATTGTACTAATTTTCTCACCTTTTTTCTATTATAAAATCTTGGATAAATTTGGTTCTTTTCTGGTTAAAATGTCAATGAAAACCAAGATTGCCCTTACATTTTTTTGGCATGAAATCAATGAACAAATTCATTATTTCTCACATTTTGCATCCATTTCCCATGCCTAGAAATGTGAAATATGTACCAGATCTTCAGGTTCTAAAACTTGATAAAAAAAGCAGCATTTTTGGGAGATTTTTCAACCAGAACAGTGAATGAATAATCTGTAAGGAAAAAGCATTTTTATCACATTTTTTACACTAAAAATCTGCTCATGCCCCCAGTGTAGCATGGTTTATTGGCTTCAAGATTGGAGCCTTACACGCTAGTGCTTTGATGGATTCAAAACACTTATCCATCAAGGGTGTCCATTGAAACATCCTGTTGTTTCGTGCACTCCCTGATAAGGGAGTTGTATACACCGTCAATTCTGACATATATGGTGCCAGATACTGAATGAGTTGTAGAAATCTTTGGACATCGTTAAATGTTCGAGGTCTTCTCCAACCTCGAACCTTCTCCATGTTATCCGCATCTGCATGGATGCCCTTGTCATCTATGATATGACCAAGGCACTCCATACGAGGTGAATACAAATTGATCTTGGATCAATTTCCACTGAGGAACAAATGTGCATCATGTAATATTTCAAACACATTTCAAAGGTGTTTTTCATGCTCTTCAATAGAATATATCTTCCAAGTATACGTGGACTGATTGACCAATTTGGTTATGAAAAATCAATGTCATGAGATGTTGAAATGTAGATGGCATGTTACAGTCGCCAATCTGCATAACCCGGCTCTTGAACATGCTGAATATTGTCGTGAAGGCCATCTTATTGATGTCCTCCTTGACTGTGTGTATTTGTTCATATGTCAAGCTTGGACCGGTACGTACTACGTGGCACGAGCTACGTCATGCCAGATCATATCCTGGTCTGGGAAGGGCGTAATGTCCTTCACTGTATTGTCATTGCGTAGATGTAGGTCTATCGCTGTTCTGAGCTTTCCGTTTTTCTTTGGAATGCATAGCGCTGGCACTGCAGAATGTACTGAGGCTGATACCCATCAACCAGCGGTGGGATACTGGTCGACTTTGTCAATCAGTTCATTTTGAAGTGCCTCTGGACACTTTGGTAACCAATACTGAAACAGTTTAGTTTCATCCACGAACTTAATTTCGTGGTTGATCTCCCTCCAAGGAGGAAGTTCTAAAGCCACACCTCCAAAGAGGTCTGCGAAATCTAGCTCCCATCTTTCCCTGAGTTTGGGAAAGTCATCAGCCATTAATAACAGTTGATTGGTGCCAGTAATCCTGTCGGTAATTCCATCAGTACGTTGGTTGGGTAGACCAACATCAATGTTTTGTTGCTTTTCTTTCTGTTTTCCCTTGTCTCTCCTCCCATCTGGCAAGCTCGTTGATGGCTCCACTTGCAACAAGGAGCCATTTGCGAGTCACAGAGTGTGGCTTGCTAGTTTGGGTTTAAGACTCACAATTCGAGTCTTGTGTTCAGTCAGGTCTTGGTAGTCTGGCTGCACTTCCCAAGCATTCACATGGTTTAGAATTACTTCCTTTCCCATGTGGATGCATCTCTCACCTCTAAAGTTGAGGGATATCCCCAGTTGACATAGGAATGGTGTTCCCAGTATTGCATTGTAGTAATTTACATTCGCTATATCAAAGTATTCCTCAATATTATGCTCACTGAAGTGTATGTTGGTGTGCGTTCCATAGTTGATGGTTGACTTACTGCCAACACATGCTAGCTGTAGACCAATAGGACATTTGAGGTCAAACATCTTGATGTCTACAGCACGTATGAAGTCTGGAGGGAGCATGACTCCCTCACACCCACTGTCTTATAGACAGTGGGCTCTGACTCCACCAATCTCCCAATATCCAGAGATTGTTTGATTGTCTATACACACCCATTTGGGGCGCATCTTATCACACGGTCTAAACCAATGATCGTAGATAGGCTCGATGGTCCTATCTATGACTCCCACATGTATACGGAAGTCATTGTTTTGATTTGAACCACCACTAATTGTGGTAGTTGGTTTTTGCGCTGCATATAGGCACCACCTTTCCTCATACAATCCTCCTAGCGGACGTACTCCATCCACTTGATACAAGCTTTGCATTCTCATATCGTCATCATCATCCCATTGATAGGGCATGATTTCCCACTGGTAATCAGGGACTAGTTTGCTGATTTCACTCTCATGGTCATCCTGGACACTGGAGGCATGCCAAAATTTTCCGACCTGGAAAACCCTCAGGAAAACCTTCAGAACTGGGTGCATCTTCCAAAGAAAATCCCCAAAGGGGAACCTCAGGGAAATTCATGGTTTTCCAAGAATTTCCAGGCCTCGGATAACCTTGGGAAGATGGGATGGATAATGTTTGGACAATGATATGGAAAATCCTTGGTAAATGCAGTGTTTCTCATGTGTTTTCCAGCAAGGAAGTCAGTTGTAATATCTATCATTATCCTTTGCTTTTACAAAGGTTTTCCAAGAGGGAAAACCCTGGGAAATTGTGATGTAAATCATGGATAAAATTAAAGGAATATATGTATATTCCCTAGAGTTTTCATGCATGGAAAACTGTAGGAGAATATAGAATTTCCAGGCAAGGGAAACTGTGGGAGAATGCATGGTCTCCCCAGGAAATTACAACCTGGAAAATTCAATGGGAGATCTTGAATTTGATTAAAATTTTCCGATGGAATTCCAATGTAGGAAAATGTAGGGGACACTTTGGGAAGACACACAGAAAAATGTGGATCTTCCATTCTGGGTAATCATGAGGAGTTCACCAGAGTCCTGAAGGGGCCTAAAGCCTCCTTGTTCATCCACCAGAGGCCACTGGAGTCCTGCAGGATCCTTTGGAGGCCTGGGGATGCCTTTAGGGGCCTGAGGGTGCCTTCAGAGGCCTGTGGATGCCATTGGGGGCCTGAGGGTACCTACAGGGGCCTTGGAATGGCTTTGGAGGCCTGTGGATGCCTCAGGAGGCTGAGGATGACTGGGGGCTCTGGCAGATGCCTGGAGCATCCACTGGATGCTTGTGGAATTCTTGTGAGGCCTGTGGATACCATTGGGGGCCTGGGGATGCCAACAGGCAGCTGTGGGATCCAGTGGAGGCCTGTGCACTGTGGGAGAGGCCTGTAGCATTGACTGGGTGCTTATAAGGCCCCCAAAGGCATCCTCAAGCTTCCACCAGAGCCCACAGGCATCCAGTGGATACCACAGGCTCCTCTACATTTGGGTGCCCACAGGCCCCTGTAGGCATCCTCAGGCCCCTGTAGGCATCCACAGGCCCCTATGGGCATTCTCAGGTCCCCAAAGGCATTGACATGCCCCTGTACGCATCTGCAGGCTTCTAAACGCAACCTCAGGCTTCCCAACAGCATCCACAGGCCTCTTAAGGCATCCCAAGGCCCCCAAAGGCATCCTCAGGCTCCCACCAGAGCCCACAGGCATCCAGTGGATACCACAGGCTTCTCTACATGTGGGTAGGCCCATGTAGGCATCCACAAGCCCCCAAAGGCATCCATAGGCCCCTGTAGGCACCCTCAGGCCCCCAAAGACATCCACAGGCCCCCGTAGGCTCAGGCCTCTAAGGCATCCTCAGGCCTCTAAAGGCATCCTCAGGCCTCCCACAGCATCCACAGGCCTCTGAAGGCATCCCAAGGCCCCCAAAGGCATCCTCAGGCCCCCACCAGAGCCCACAGGTGCAAGCCCCCAAAGGCATCCATAGGCCCCTGTAGGCACCCTCAGGCCCCCAATGGCATCCACAGGCCTCTGAAGGCACCCTCAGGCCCCTAAAGGCATCCCCAGGCCTCCAAAGGATCCTGCAGGACTCCAGTGGCCTCTGGTGGATGAACAAGGAGGCTTTAGGCCCCTTCAGGACTCTGGTGAACTCCTCATGATTATCCAGAATGGAAGATCCACATTTTTCTGTGTGTCTTCCCAAAGTGTCCCCTACATTTTCCTACATTGGAATTCCATCGGAAAATTTTAATCAAATTCAAGATCTCCCATTGAATTTTCCAGGTTGTAATTTCCTGGGGAGACCATGCATTCTCCCACAGTTTCCCTTGCCTGGAAATTCTATATTCTCCTACAGTTTTCCATGCATGAAAACTCTAGGGAATATACATATATTCCTTTAATTTTATCCATGATTTACATCACAATTTCCCAGGGTTTTCCCTCTTGGAAAACCTTTGTAAAAGCAAAGGATAATGATAGATATTACAACTGACTTCCTTGCTGGAAAACACATGAGAAACACTGCATTTACCAAGGATTTTCCATATCATTGTCCAAACATTATCCATCCCATCTTCCCAAGGTTATCCGAGGCCTGGAAATTCTTGGAAAACCATGAATTTCCCTGAGGTTCCCCTTTGGGGATTTTCTTTGGAAGATGCACCCAGTTCTGAAGGTTTTCCTGAGGGTTTTCCAGGTCGGAAAATTTTGGCATGCCTCCAGTGGGACATCCAGTTGCTCATCTAATTCGCCACTTTGTGGCTCCTCCTCCCCTTCTTGAGCACTCCTGAGTGCTCAACCACTTCATCCAACCACTTCATCCAACCATGCACCTGCCATGCGTGGTTTGTTCTTCCACTGTGGGCAATTGGGCTTGATATGCCCAACTTGTCCACACTCATAGCAGGTTAGCTCTGTGCTACATCCTTGACCTCTCAAACATCCAGGAGGTTTCTATGCAGGGTGAGACGTGGTGGGAGCTCCTGCTCCAGCTCTCTGCGTAGCATGTACCCCTGTTTGGGGTACACTCGGCCTTGTCTCTGCTTGAGGTCGAGCATTAGGCAGACACTATGTCATCTGTTTTGCTGTAGGATGGCTCCCTGTATTGGGAGCTCGAGATGAGCATGGCACAGCCTGACTTTGACTATTTGTTGAAGTGGGCTTTGCCTGCGGGGCGTGAGTGCTGCTGGACTCCATCTTAAGCGACCTGATGTCATATTGGGATGCATCCTCTACAGCCTTTGCGGCTTCATACAATTCAGTTATTGAACTGAATTCTGTCATGTAGCCTAGTTTTCAGACTTCATGATGCAGTGCTTCTCGAAGCGCTGCTATGAACCATTTGCAGATCATATATTCATCGGGTGGATGTATCATCTGCACTGTGTACTTTGTAATGTTGTTCAGTAATTCCTGAATGGTTCTAGTCCCTTGCACAATTGGGTCAAACTTGTTTGACGCATGTATGTGCGTGAGTGCATGTAAGAATCGCTGTTGCAAACCAGCAATTGCACTGGTGAGGGTCCAGTCGACTATGACTTGATCATGATGCTTGATATTTCAAGTGTACCACTCCAATCCCTCGCCTTTGAGGTGAGTGCCCACATAGTTTAACTGGAGTTCTGTGATGGACCCAGTAGACTATTCATGCCTGGCCATCTCAGTATTCCTGAGACGAAGTTCTCAAATTCTTCGAGATCTGCTTTCTGTTATGAACTGGATTTCTTCTCATCAGATGTCAGGATTGTTGGAATGTCAGAGCTCGGAGTTTGGGATCAGAACATACAGATGTCGGCGTCAACTTATAGGTTGCACCCTCTTGGATCCTTCGTGTCCTGGTATTTCGGAAAGTCTGGATATTGGAGAAGGTTGGAGGAGTCAGAGAACAGAAGGTCAGATAAGACTTAGAGACTGTAAGAATGTAGATTCTTACAGTAGCCTATATGCTACTCACTAGAGCATCTAAGTCACCAGAGTGACTTATGGGTGATATTATATAAGCTGCCCACTAGGGGCACCTGTAGATAGTGGACAACTATACAGTTGTCCACAACGAATTAGATAATCAGATACCTTTTTACTTGTAAACACACAACTCGCAGACCCCAATAACAGTTATTGGCTCAGTCTGTTTAGTGTGAACAATACTAAGATTCTTACACCTTTTTGACGGCCAATTCTATTGGCAGAACTGCGATAAAATCTATAAAAAGATCACCTGATTGTTTTACCCAAACCGACAAGTTTAACACTTGCCGGAATTGTCAGAAACAGTAAACAGACATTTACTGTTGATTTTTCTAAATCAATAGAAGAATGCCACAGTGTGGCTGATAGATCACAGATCTATGACTTCGATAAGAACACAAAGCCAGACATCTAGATCTGGAGAGGATCCAGATATGTCTGGAGCCACAGCCAAGGGCCCAGACAGGAGAGTTGAGCCTGCCCACGACATGGACAGCGAACAGGAACATCAATGAGGATAGCTAGTCCTTGTAGAACTATGATGCTTGTAGCTTCCAACTCCATGAGTCAAAAGCAAGTATCGGTGGATATAAGGAGATTCACGCTGGAGGAACCAGAAACGAATGAAATATCGCCTGTTAAGAAAACTAAAAGAACTTCAACCAGGTCAAAGTTACGATCATCTCTCAATGAGTCGAGAGAACTGCCGACGAGTGACACAGACAATTCGCTAGGAGTGTGAATGTCCCAGCTTCCACATGTTCAAGAACATCGCAGATCACAAAGTTTGCAGTCCCAACCCCAACAAGGGACAACAGAGCATGGGTCATCACGCTGGGATGAAGAGACCCAGCGATATGAACATACAACTGGACATATTGCCTGGATGATTACAGCCCTCAAAGAGAGCCATAGGCACGTAGATACTACGCATGAAGTGAGTCAATGAGCAGCTGAGGCAGCTTGTGTAGTGGACAATGCTGCAAACCAACTCCAAACCTTAGGAGATGGTATGGAACTGTTAATACAGTCCCTGTAGGAGGAAGTTCAGGGACCTTTATGGGGAAAGGCTCCCGAATGTGGAAATAATCCCAATAGGGATTGTGAAGTTGACTGCAAGGCTGAGAAGGCCTGCAAGAAACAAGATAGACAGAGGATGCCACCTCCATCTGGACCGAGCAACAAAAAAGGTCCTCATGAAGTTAGTGCTACCCTAGAGCAGGATAGCATCAGTACATGCCAGCGTACTGAGGAAGAGATGGATTGTGAGCTAGAGGCTCACGATAGAGAAAATATCCACAAAGGAATTCACAGATTGAAAAGAACATACAATGAGCAAGAAGTGCTCAAGGCAGTGACCCAACAGTCACTGCGAGAGATGATGAAGTCTGACACTGATATCGTCAGTACTACGACTAGCACTCACGTTACCATTGAACGTGAGTTCAATCACTGGGATAGGATCGAAAATAAGGCAGCGCAACGGAAACACTGTGCGCTAGAACTCCATGCTAAACACACAGATAACCTAGTTGAGGAAGCATATATTGCTGGTGTCAAAGGCAATGCCATCAAGAAGCTGATCGAGTCAGCGAGAGTGGCTTGATCTACCCTCAGCAGCAGTCATAGGCTGAGGGATGTGTTTTTAATGGCTGACAAATGTCGACCGTTGTATCAGATCAATGAAGACATTGTCGATCCACTGCTGCAGCAGGATGTGAGTAATCATGTCCCCCACCCACACAGGCAGATACAAGCAATACCACGTGCAGTATCACTAGCAGTTATAACACAGATCCTGAACGGAGGGTTCAGGAGGTAGGAGGAAATCCATCTACTTATGTAGATGGAGTCACAAAGATGGTGCGAGCTGCCCTTCAGAAACACAAGGACAGCGAGCCAGACAAATCTGTGCTTGCTAAAGCCGGAGTATAACTACCTCACCCAGCAGAATATGCTGGAAAAGCAGATCTCGAAGAATTTGAGAACTTTGTCTCAGGAATTCTGAGATGGCTAGGAATGAATAGTCTACTGGGGCCATTCAGCACAGAATTCCTGCTGAACGATTTGGGCACTCACCTCAAAGGCGAGGCATTGGAGTGGTACACTCGAAATATCAAGCATCATGATCGAGTTGTAGTCGATTGGACCCTCAAGAGTGCAATCGCTGGTTTGCAACAGCGATTCCTACATGCACTCACACATAGACATGCGTCAAATCAGTTCAACACAATTGTACAAGGGACTAGAACCATTCAGGAATTACTGAACAATATTACGAAGTGCACAGTGCCGATGATACATCCACCTGATGAGTATACGATCCATAAATGGTTCGTAGGAGCGCTGCGAGAAGCACTGGGTCATGAAGTCCTAAAACTAGGCTACACGACAGAATTCAGTTCAATAACTGAATTGTATGAAGCCATGAAGGCAGTAGAGGATGTGTCTCAATATGACATTGGGTCACATAAAACGGAGTCCAGCAGTGCTCACGCACCACAGGTAGAGCCAACTTCGACAAATAGTCGAAATCAGGCGGTGCCAAGTTCATCTCGAGCTCCCAATACAGGGAGCCATCCTACCGTGAAGCAGATGACATATTCATCTGCCTAATGCTCGACCTCAAGTAGAGACGAGGCCGAGTGTACCCCAAACAGGGGTACAGGCTACACAGAGAGCTGGAACAGGAGCTCCCGCTGCTTCTTGCCCTCCACAAAAACCTCCTGGAGGTTCAGGAGGTCAAGGATGTAGCACAGAGTTAACATGCTACGAGTGTGGACAAGTTGGGCATATCAAGCCCAAGTGCCCACAGTGGAAGAACAACTGCGCATAGCAGGTGCACAGTTGGAAGAAGTGGTTGAGCACTCAGGGAGTGCTCAAGAAGGGGAGGAGCCACAAAGTGGCGAATTAGATGAGTGAATGGACACCCAGGATGACCATGAGAGCGAAATCGGCGAACTAGTCGCTGATTACCAGTTGGAACTCATGCCCTATCAATGGGATGATGACAATGATATGAGAACACAAAGCTCGTATTGAGCGGATGGAGTATGTCCGCTAGGAGGATTGTATGAGGAAAGACGGCACATATATGCGGCGCAAAAACCAACTACCACAATTAGTGGTGGTGTAAGTCAAAACAATGACTTCCGTACCCACACAGGAGTCATAAATAGGACCATCAAGCCTATCTATGATCATCGGTTCAGACCGTGTGATAAGACACACCCCAAACAGGCACATATAGACAATCAAACAATCTCCAGGTATTGGGAGATTGGGGGAGTCAGGGCCCACTGTCTATTAGACAGTGGGTGTGAGGGAGTCATGCTCTCTCCAGATTTCATACATGCCACAGGCATCAAGAAGTTCGAACTTGAACGTCCCATTGGTCTACAGCTAGCATGTGTCAGCAGTAAGTCAACCATCAACTACAGAACGCACACGAACATACACTTTGGTGAGCACAATATCGAGGAATACTTTGATATAGAAAACGTAGACTACTACGATCCAATACTAGAAACACCATTCCTACATAAGCTAGGGATATCCCTCGACTTTAGAGGTGAGGGATGCATCTGTATGGGAAAGGAAGTAATTCTGAACCATGTGAATGCCTGGGAAGTGCAGCCGGACTACCAGGACAATGCAGGACTCGAATTGTGAGTCTTAAACCCAAACCAGCAAGCCACACTCCATGACACACAAATGGCTCCTCAATGCAAGTGGAGCCATCTACAAGCTCGCCAGACAGGAGGTAAGACAAGGGAAAATGAAAAGAAAAGCAACCAAACATTGACATTGGTCTACCCAACCAACGTACCGACAGAATTACCAATGGAAGTACTGGTACCAATCAACCATTATTGACAACTGATGACTTTCCCAAACTGAGGGAAGGATGGGAGCTAGAGTTCATGTACCTCTTTGGAGGTGTGCCGTTAGAACTTCCTCCTTGGAGGGAGATCAACCACGAAATTAAGTTCATGGATGAAACTAAACAGTTTCATTATTGATTACTGAAGTGTCCGGAGGCACTTCGAAATGAACAAAGTCGACCAGTATACCACCACTGGTTGGTGGGTATCAGCGTCTGTACATTCTGCAGTGCCAGCACTATGCATTCTGAAGAAAAATGGAAAGCTCAGAACAGCGATAGACCTACATCTACACAATGACAACACAGTGAAGGACATTACGCATTACACCCTTCCCAGACCAGGATACAATCTGGCATGATGTAGCTCATGCCGCACATCAATCCAAGCTTGATATGTCCGATGTGTATGAACAAATACATGTAGTTGAGGAGGACGTCAATAAGACGGCCTTTGCAACACTATTCAGCACGTTCAAAAGCTGGGTTGTGCAGATTGGCAACTGTAACGCACCATCTACCTTTCAACGTCTCATGAAATTAATTTTTCATAACCAAATTGGTCAATCAGTCCATGTATACTTGGATGATATATTTATCTACTTGAACTCTCTTGAAGAGCATGAAAAACACCTTCGAAAGGTGTTTGAAATATTACATGAGGCACATTTGTTCCTCAGTGGAAATCAATCCAAGATTGATTTGTATTCGCCTTGTATGGAATGCCTTGGTCATATTATAGATGACAAGGGTATACATGCAAATGCGGATAAGATGGAGAAGGTTCGAGGTTGGTGAAGACCTCGAACATTGAATGATGTCCAAAGATTTCTAGGACTCGTTCAGTATCTGGCACCATATATGCCAGAATTGATGGCATATACAACTCCCTTATCAGGAAGTGCACACAACAACAGGAGGTTTCAATCACTGGGGGCATGAGCATATTTTTAGTGTAAAAAATGTGATAAAAATGCTTTTTCCTTACAGATTATTCATTCACTGTTCTGGTTGAAAAATCTCCCAAAAATGCTGCTTTTTTATCAAGTTTTAGGACCTGAAAATCTGGTACATACTTCACATTTCTAGGCATGGGAAATAGATGTAAAATGTGAGAAATAATGAATTTACTCATTGATTTCATGCCACAAAAATGCAAGGACAATCTTGGTTTTCATTGACATTTTCAACAGAAAAGAACCAAAATTTATCCAAGATTTCATAGCAGAAAAAAGGTGAGAAAATTAGTAAATATATGAGATTTTCATGATTTTTTCAAAACTATTAGCCAATGAATAATCCAACATTTTTCTTTAGTTTTTGCAAGGAAAAACCTGATGGATAAATGTTTATCCAATGGATAATCATTCACCCATAGGCAATATATAACAAGTTTTTGAACCGAAAAGGGAATGAGAAAGTTATGTATTTGAGTTTATCCTCTGGATAATCATTCACGCATAGGCAATATATAACCAGTTTTCTGAACTGAAGAGGCAATGAAAAAGTCGATGGATACGAGTTTATCCCTTGTGTACATTCTGCCGTGGCAGCACTTTGCCTTCTGGAAGAATGGTTATCCAAGGGATAGACTCTTATCCATTGACTTTTTCATTGCCTTTTCGGTTCAAAAACTTGTTATGTATTGCCTATGGGTGAATGATTGTCCATTGTATGAACAAATACATGTAGTTGAGGAGGACGTCAATAAGACGGCCTTTGCAACACTATTCGGCATGTTCAAAAGCTGGGTTGTGCAGATTGGCGACTGTAACGCACCATCTAACCTTTCAATGTCTCATGACATTAATTTTCATAACCAAATTGGTCAATCAGTCCATGTATACTTGGATGATATATTTATCTACTTGAACTCTCTTGAAGAGCATGAAAAACACCTTCGAAAGGTGTTTGAAATATTACATGAGGCACATTTGTTTCAGTGGAAATCAATCCAAGATTGATTTGTATTCACCTTGTATGGAATGCCTTGGTCATATTATAGATGACAAGGGTATACATGCAAATGCAGAGAAGATGGAGAAGGTTCGAGGTTGGTGAAGACCTCGAACATTGAATGATGTCCAAAGATTTCTAGGACTCATTCAGTATCTGGCACCATATATGCCAGAATTGATGGCATATACAACTCCCTTATCAGGAAGTGCACACAACAACAGGAGGTTTCAATGGATGCCCTTGATGGATAAGTGTTTTGACTCCATCAAAGCACTAGCATGCAAGGCTCCAATATTGAAGCCTATAAACCACACTAGTTCAGAACCCATTTGGGTTGTGATGGATGGCTCCAAGTCTGGAGTCGGAGCAATTTATGGACAAGGTCCATACTAGACGACTTGTCGTCCAGCAGGATTTCTTTCAAAGAAATTCAGTCCCACGCAACAGCGTTACAAAACGCATGAGCATGAGATGATTGCTATCCTTGAAGCACTTATGAAGTGGGAGGATAAGCTTCTAGGTCGCCAGTTCACACTGGTGATGGATAACAAAGGTCTTGAATACTTCGAGACACAACAGCATCTGTCCAACAGACAGGTGTGCTAGTAGGAATTCCTCTCCATATTCAATTATACCACGGTCCATGTACCAGGGGTGGAGAACAAGGTAGCCGACTGTCTGTCACGCTACTACGAGAACAATAAGCAGGGTGAAAGTCACCCAGCAGAAGAATATGTCAATGCAGATGCACAGCTAGACCCAGAAGGAGAGTTTCTCCCAATGGATCGATTCATAGAAATATGAATGGCCTCAGCACAACAGTCACAGCGATTACAAGAGGTGACAGAGCAGCATGTCATGGACACACAGCAGATGAAGCAGGCAGGGGAAGTACCTCCCACACAGGTGGAAGGTAATGAGGAGGATGATGTATTAGCTACAGCATCTGGTGCAGACTCTGAGAGTCTATGCTCATGCGTAGAATGTGAGTTTACCTGAAACGAGCCGTAGCCAATGGCTATGGACCAGATCCAATACTCAAGAAAGTATTGGCAAATCCTGAAGCTTACCCCCAACTTGTGAAATGGGTCACTGCTCCGCATGACAGAGGTTGATTCCCCCATGTTTGTCACCCTGACACACCCTTGCTCCCAAGGTGTAATTGATCGTCTATCAAGTCATCCTTACATAAGTCTATATTACCAGTATTTACATCTTATTGTTTCCTGTATATTAATAACTTGGCAGTCATTTCCCTGTGTTCTTTGTATATTCAAAGCTGTGTACTGCCAAAGGTAGATTATCTACATTGTTGCTCTCATATACACATTCTTTCCCTCTGTTTATTCCATCATGGTATTTCACATCCTCTTCCTTGTCCATGACTCCTGCAACATAGTGCTGCCTAATTGCCTCCTGGATATATTTGCAAGAATTTCACAATTAACACTGAAATCTGTATTGTAGCAGTTATATGGTGAATCCACTCTGCCCATACTCTATTGATAAATATACATATATGGACCTGTGGCAGAGCACAGATGCCCCAAGCTTATTAACAAGTTCAATACCTGATTAGCTTTACCATAGTTACCTATAGATATGGTCATCAAAGCTTCAAGGTCTTCACATTTGAATTGTTAAAATGAGCAGTGTCAGTAGCCCTGACCATTTGAATGATTTGGGTCAGAATGATAAACATGACATAGTAGAGACATAGCACTGGCAAATCCAAGAAGGATTTAGGTTTAGGCACACATAGTGATAAATCCCATGGCTTGGCCACTTTGGATTCAATATCTGTTTGACTGTCTTTGATTGAATTTATTGGCAGAGGGTGTGGTGAAGTTTGTTTTGTCAGAGCTAGGGCCCTCACCCATGCTTTCTCCATGGCAATAGTGTGTGTATTTTTATGAGCCACAGGCCATTCTGCATGCTCAGGGGCAATGCCATGCAGTATGCAATGAACTAGGGCCCACCTGACCCATGATTGCACATCGTCTTTGAAAAAGAAGAAAGCATATTGAAGGATACAGCCACAGGTTGTGACATGATGGTTGTCATCAAGTTTTGATCAATGTGAAAACTCAAAGTCCCAATGGGGACAAATCTGACTTAAAAATACTGCAGACACTGCCTAATAAATTGCTATATCATCACTGTCTTCAATCCATACCTGTCCCATACTTGTCCCATACCTGTATGGTACTGTCCCATACCTGTCTCATACTGTCTTGTACCTGTCCTGTACTGTCCCATCCTGTCCTTGTAAGGGGAAACTTCACACTTACTATAGTGGAGTTCCTACTCTACAGTCTGGTAGACTCCTGGAGAGTGCATACCTGGTACTACATCCTTCTTATCTCCTTATCTTAGTCTGTCCCTGAATATCATAGACACGTGATAGACCTGACACTCTATCTTCAGTTATCTCTTGGCAGGTTATCTCGAGTATCTCTGATTGGTAGATAGTGCTGCGCATATTGATTGGTTGATAGCCTTTAGATATGTTTCCTATCTAGATGCCCCTGGGTTCCATACATCTATATAAGCAGTAGATAGCTCATGTATATTGCTCTCCTTGTTATACACGTGGGTTAGAGGCATTTGTCTTATTGTCGCTTGACATTCCCTTACTGTTATGTACTGTCCTGTACCTTTCCATACTGTCCCGTACCTGTCCATACACCAAGTGCAAACCTAAGTGTCCCAAAGATCCCATATTGAATGTCCTGCCATTAAATACACATGTATGAAGAGCAGGGATACAAATTGAGCTGTGAATGAGGACACTAGGACATCTTATGTTACTGTGAATCATAGTACTGTTGTGGACAGCAACACAGTCACATGATGATAATCATCAATGTGAAAAACTCAAGTCCCAATGGGGACAGATTTGACTTATAAATACTGCTGACCAACAATCATAGATTTGAAAAATATAAGTCATTTTACAGGAACCTCTCATGATTTCCACACTTCCATCTAGTTCCTCCATTTTTCCCCCTATTGTCCTCTTCTCACTCCCATTTATTTTTTGTCTCATTGAAGTGTTAAGGCCATTGAAGTGACACTGTATCATGTGCCTGCGAGTTAAAACTCAGCACATTTGACAGTGAAGGCCTCTACCACCACAGGCGGTGACATCGCACACACACATTGGTAATAGAGGCCAAGTACCTGGGTGAAATGACATACTCTGGCACACCACTGGTGATGACCTCGTATGCACAGTGATGCCCATAGTGAGCTGTTTCATTCCACCCAGGTACTATGGAAACATTAGTCTAAATCCCACCTTCATATGCTTTGCCTCTCTTTCACACTTACATTGCAGAGAATGCAGTAAAGAGTAACAGATGGTGATGAGGCTAGAGAAGTGAACTTAGAACCAAGCAATGAGATGTAGGTATGACCCACATAAAAAATGGTGAAAATCAGTCAACAAGCCCCAAGGATCCAGACACAGCCCAAATAGACTAGCAGACTAAGCATGTAACTGCAAAGTATTTCAATTGACATATATGTGGGAGAATAGTGGAGAACACACTGAAACAAGCCTAGGGGATAGGCCGCAAGTGGCAAGCAAAAGACACAGAAAAACTACAATGATGTTGCTCCAGAGTTGGTAAGAAGAACAGGAAGAAGATCAAGAATATTTGTGGATTAGAAATCCAAGTGAGTAGAACAAAGAATGTATGAGACCTGCATCGGCAAAAGATAAATAAAATGCATTGTAGTGTAAAAGTATGGTGACTTGCTCCACTGAAAGAATGCCAGACAGTAAGCAAGGAAAAGCAAAGAAAAGCAATGGAAAACACACCAGATAGCAGTACTCAGTGTTGCAAGAAGGCTGGGGGGTGTGTGGCCAGTTGTCACCAGGCGAAGTTGACTGGTCACGTGACTCGATGGGACTTTTGCTGACATATGCAAGAGCATATGCTCTTGCATATGTCAGCACAATTCGCCACACCACCACAAGCCCAAACAGTGGAGTCACCACCACCCCCCACACACGGCGATGAAGGGAGTCACCACCACCATCACTGGCGATGAGGGTTATATGGCAGCAAGACAGGATCCCATCAGGAGCGTGACACTGGGGTCACTTCGATGCCCCTTCACCTC